>VCJN01001799.1:0-148414 GCA_006384855.1 Tetraselmis striata
ATGCTGCTGGTATCGGGGGAGCCCCCCCCCCCCCCCCCCCCCCACACACACACGCACACGTATCCCGGGGCGCGCCCACCTGCTCCTCTTCCAGCTCCCGCACGTACAGGCGCATCGCCTCCACGGAGGACATCGAGCCCAGCTGGCTCCAGGTCTGCCACTTTGCGGTCTCCACCACGTTCCACCCCCACGGCTTGGCCTCCTTGCAGGGGCCCGCCGTCGCCTGCTGGTTCAGCGCGTACAGCAGCAGGCGCGTCTCGTCCGAGATGGCCTTGGCGCCTGGCGAGGAAGCAAGCAAAGTGGGGGGTTGAGGGGGTCAGCATTGGAGTATGCAGCAGTACTTGGAGTACACAACAAGACGCAGGATGAGCACCCACCACGTGAGCACACAGTGTCTTCAAAACAGGCACGTGTGCCGACGCGCCAATAAGAACACGCAGTGTAAGCCTGAAACTGGGCGTGCATGCAAGGTATAGGGACATGGACCATAGTGCCGCTAAGGTTTTGTCTGGCGGTTGACCTCTGGCATGGTGGGCTGGCTGTCATTCGCAGCAGCGTTCTTACCACCCGCATTCTTATGCATGCGTGCATTGATGCATGATGTAGGTAGGGGGGTGGAAAGGAAGGGGGGAGGGGGCGGGGGGAGGAGCGCTGGCTCAGGCACCTGGGGGCGGCTTGGAGATGAACTGCACCGCGGCATGGAAGCGGTCAGGGTAGGTCAGCGTGCAGCTCGCGGCCCGCGCGGGGCTGGCCTGCAGCGCGGCACAGGGCGGGAGAACACCACTTAGTCCCTGAATCGCCCGCCCTCGCAGACGACCCAGCCGCGATTTCCGGGAGCAGTGCAGGCATTTGGAGGAAGGGGGGTGGAAGAGGGGGGGGGGGGGGGGGGGGGGGTCCTCGGTCAACCGCTGGCCTGGGCCTCCCACCGCTTCGACCGGGAAGAGAGATGGCGGTATAAGTTGGCCAGATACACACAAGCAAGCGCACAGGGTGTAGCATCCGTGATACAGCCTACTCCTTCCGCACACGCCGCCGCATGGATATGCAGTCGTGCGGGTGTAAATCGCGTCGGATACGGGGGTCCTTCGCGGCGCGCGGCGGTGCTGCGTGTCGTCTCAAATAAGCCAGCGGCTCGGCGCCGCTGCAGAGTCATGCCGCCCCTGGCAGCGTCCGCAGACCGTCGCTCTTGCGAGGGTGCTGGACCGGCTCCTGGCCTAGCGCCAGGCGGCAAAGCACGGCCAGATCTGCCGCCTCCCGTCCCGGCCCACCCGACTTTTCATACCCCCCCCCCCCCCCTCCGCGCCCCGAGGTGTGACCAACCTCCGACGCCGACAGCCTCGGCGTGAAAAGGGCGTTCTAGCTGCGGTTCAGAGATCGGTGGAATGGGACGCAGTTCAGGATCAGCGCAAGCGCCTGCTGGACAAGGGAAAGGGGGGGAAGGCGGGCAGAGAGGCGGGGGTGGGGGTGGTTGGGGGGGGGGGGGGGGTATAGGAGAGGGGGGACAGCCCCCAGCCCCCTGCCCACTCTTGCTTCACGCGACTTGGACGCCGGAACGCACCTCGACGGTCATCTGAGTTGCAGCAAATATGGCGCAGACAGGTGCCGGATCGAGACTGGAAGGGTAGCAGTCTTGCTGCTGTGCTTGGGTAGGTGGGGAGCTCCGCCGGTGTTTGCGCGGCGGCAGCGCGTCGTTGACTCTGAGCCAGTTGCCGGCGCGGACAAATGCTGCGCTTGCGCGCGCGGCGACGCCTCGGGGATGATATCGTCCGCGGCGGAGGCCGAGGGCAGCCAGCAGGGACCGGCAAGGACCTGGCGCATATTCTGGGACGATTAAATTGTCGCGCACCTATTATCCCAGGCCAGAGTCAGCGCGAATTCTAGTTTCGCGACTAGTATAAATTCGTTCGAGCAATTATAAAGTACAGGGCTGGTCCCGCCGTCAGATATCGCGAGTACTTCTGTGCGCCTGTTAAAAACGCTCCTGCTTTAAATAACGATTATGATACGCGGCACTTTCTGCGTACAGGTAGTTTGCTATTTTTATTTACTACACAATCCAACGCGCACATTATCCCGCGCGCGCCCGCCTGCTGCGCTGAACATGTGTAACATCACGCGTACACAGTGTTACCATGGCGCTAAAATACTGCCATCGAAACGATTATACAGCGCGGGGGGGGGGGGGAAGGGGGCATGCTGCAGGATCCCGTGAAAAAACGGGCATTCCCCGCGACAGGCTCAGAGCACGACTCCGGCATGCCGCCCGCCACTACCTTCCCACAGTCCCTGCAACCCAGCAGGCACCCATTCAGCCTTGCCATCGCTGAGCTTCGCCTGGATTCCGTTTGATTCCGGAGGCTTCGGCGGCCGGTGGGTTACTTTCCGTCGAGGGTCGACTGGGTTCGTGCGGCCGCCGCGCGGCATGGACGTCGCCAAGTATGAGACGGCGGCCATCGTGCACGAGCTGCGCGCCAGCCAGGAGCGGCTCGGGATGTCGCGCTTCCAGGTGCCGCGCGACCTGGTGCCGCTGCAGGGCGTGCTACTGCAGCACAATTTGGGTTCCTCTGGCGCCCTCCTCACCAGCAGCGACCGTGTGAGTAGCGGCTCCACGCAGCGGCAATACGACGAGATGCGCCGCGCGCTGGCGGCCTGGGAGGAGAACGACCCGCGCTTCGCGCCCGCCCGGGAGCGCGCCTTCTACGGCGCGCTGCGTAACCTCCTCATGGTGAGCTGACGGAACTGCGCGCGCAAACATGCGCGGGCAAGATTGTATGTCTCTGAGCCTACCGGGGAGGGGTGAGATGGGGGTCAAGTGGCAAGCAGGAGAGCATTACCCGGGGCATGCTTTACATGCCTGAGGGGTGAGTCATGCTCATGGTGGACAGGAATGCCTGAGCGAGACCACGGACCAGGGCCAGAGCAACCGGCTGAAGGCAGCCTACCGCTGGTACATCAAGAACATCCCGATGCAGCGGCCAGACAACCTGAGTGCAGCAGCGGCGGCGGCGACTTCGCTGAGTGTTCCCCGGGCGAAGACCACAAGCTACAGCGAGCAAAAACCAATGACCAGCACAAAAAAGACATACGAAATCCAGCAGGCGACTGCATTTGAGGTTTGGACCAGGCACCCCTATCGCGCCTTGCGTAGCCTCAGCTCTCCGTTTTGCGTCATGTGCAGGCCGATATCCACTACCAGACTACCTGTTGCACCATCCTCACGGCCATCCACGACCCCCCCCCCCCCCCCCTCCCTCTGCGCGCAGGGCAAGAGCGACTTTTACAGTGTTTACTCGCGCGACCCAGAGGGCTGCTCCTCCCCCACAGGCATCCGTGCCTACTCGCCCGCGCCGAGCAAGTCCCCCAGGAATACGCCCCCTGCCAAGTCTTCATCCCCCTGGGAACAGAGCGGCGCCGGGGCCTCACTTGGATGAGCATCCGCTGCTTAGGTGAGAGCATCAGCAAGGGGGGGCTGGGGACCCGCGCAAGAGGACTGTCAGGCCCATGTGGGAGACCCTCTGCTTGGCGCAGTTTTTCGGCGGTGCCGGCTACGCTTACCAATGCTGCCGTTGTCATGCGCTGTGCAGGCCAAGCCTGTCCCCAGTCCCCGCAGGGTCGCCCCTCCCCGACCTTTCCGCTTCCCCCGAGCCAAACGATCCGCCTCCCGGCACGCACAGGCCGCTATCGCACTCTGTGGGCAGCAACCCCCTCGCCCACTCCTACCAGCGCAGCAAATCTAAGAACCGATCCAGCATGCTGTACGGCAGCACGGGGCGGCTATCGATGTCCATGCAGAAGGAGATGGCCGGCCTGTCGGAGGAAGACATCGAGCTGCACTCTCTCCGAACCAGGTACCTTCCCATCCTCCCCATCCCCCCCCCCCTCCCCCCAGGAGCCTCCTCCTCCCAAGTATGTCGTCCTTGGCCCAGTTCCCCCCCTTCATTGCGGCTTGTGCATTTGCTTGGTGGATGAAGCCGCCATGGGCCGCCCGCCGCAGGTGGAGGCTGGCGCGCAACCAGGAGAACAATTGGTCGCGGGACGTGCAGGAGACGATGACGCAGTGGTCCGTGCACCGCGCGCGCGTGGAGGAGGAGATGTCGAGGCGGCAGGAGGCGGCGCGCTACGGGGCGCCGTACACCACGCGCTACTCGACCACCTTCAACGTGCTGGTCGAGGTGCGGTGCCGGCAAAGGGCGAGGCGGTTTACCCCTTCGGAACACCGACTTGGGCGGCCATTGTCAGCAGCTCTCCCGGCCTAGCCACTGCATCCCAGTCGTCAGCAGGGCTCAGACACACCGCGTTTGTGCCGTAACTCGCGTTGCTACTTTACCGAGTTGCGTTTACCCGCCAGGTAGACGTGGCCTTTGTTGCGTTGATGTACCTCTCGCTTTACTCGACAGACCATCGCGGGAAGCACTGGTGGCTGTCGATTGACGCCTGTCCGGGGCTCGGTACTCGCTGTGATCATCTCCCACTACTCAGAAACAGCCAGCACTCCCTCTTCGTCAGTTGCCACTACCGGTACTCGTACCAGTACCTGTACAATGGTATGCTCAGTCGTGCCGGGCACTTACTTGCAAACCGGCCGGGTGTCCCGCCAATATCCAGGGAGATACTGCAGCAAGCAGTCAGTACTGGTACGCAAATTAATCCTCATGTGTCGACTACTCAGAAACAGCAACTCCTTTTTCATCAGGTGCCACTCCCGGTACTCGTACGATGGTAGGCTCAGTCGTGCCGGGCACTGTGCGTCCCGCCGATATCCAGGGATATACTGCAGCTAGTCGCTACGACAGGTGCGCAAATTAATCCTCAAGTCCGTGTACGGGTGCCACAACAAACCTCCAAGAACCCTCAATATAATAAGCCTGTTATTGGACTTGCACGCATCCTATCTAGCAACATTTGCTATGAGTCGGTGATAGTTTGGCCTATATCTGACGATTGACAGGCAGGGCGGGTCAGTATTCGCGTCGTGCTTGTTCTTGCATCGGCGTCCGTGCGACCATTCCAGTGTCGAAGGTACTCCTGGGGTGCCCTGGTAGTCTCCGTTGTTTGGGTTGTTGCAATTACAAAAAGAAACTAAAAACACTTTCTTATTCTTTAGATATTGGTTTCTTATAGATAAGAAAATAAAGATACGGACATTTGTGACTGAACATGACGTAAAATTGGGCATTGATTGTGCTGCGTGATTGCGTCAATACAGCAGTGCATCCGCTGGAACTTGAGCTGCATTCCCTCCCCTGGTGCGCTTGCGCATCCGCTTTGTGCGAAGGAAGCCGTCTCACAACGCTTTGTTATTGTCCTCGGCCGCAGGATGACCCCTCGTTTACGAATCCCTTGAAAGCAGAAGAGAGGCAATCGGGCGAGGAGGGTACGGATGGTGCAGGACGGGGAGAAGAAGCGGAGCGTGAGGGCGAAGCAGCCAGTGCGCCACTGTACACAGTGTCACCCTACACGCGGCTGCGCCTGCAGGCGGCTTTCCCGCCTGCCCCACGCACCGCGCGGGACCTCGCAGGCTCGGGGCTTCATGACCTGCACTGCGCGCGCGCCTGCGCTGGAGAGCGCCAACATGCCGTACAGCCTGGCAGCGCTGCGTGGGGGGCTGCTGCCGCCGTCGGACCGGAGCATCGAGGAGTGCATGTCCGCGCTGCCACGGCCTGGAGCATCACTCTATGGCGGGGAGCTCACCGCTCGCGCCAAGGGGAAAGGCTCCAAGAGCGCCAAGGGACGCCGTGGGAAGTCGGCGCCAAAGAAACGCTAACGACACTGCCTAGCACCTTCCTGGATCCTGTCACTACGTTACACAACATACGTTCACACATTTACATTTACATGTTTAAGAGAAAACATCAGCAGTGGCAAGTTGCGTTATGTGCACCGCACTTAGTCAGTGCACCAATAATGGCTAGGTGTGCGCCGTGCAAGAGAAGGCGTGCGCGGGGAAGGGGGAGAGGCTACAAACACAACAGAAACTAATGCCACCCTTCTTGTCTTCGTTGGCTTGAGTCGATGCTCCGAAACCACAATGTCAGAGTGCACTTTTAGTTGGCGTCCAGAGGACAGCTTGGAAATCAGTCAATCTTGTGTAGTAATGTGTATTCACGCTGCGCACTGTGCTGGCTGAGCGGCCATTGATGTGTCAGACACGTAAGGAGGATGGACAGTAACAGGCTGCATGGGGAGTACTGCACGATGGGTGCAATTCTCCATATGGCGGTACCGCATCAGCGCGCAGTTTTGATAGGTGTGACACACACATACACTGGTCCACATAAACTGATGTGACAATTATGTGACGCCAGTATTTCAGAGAGCCTTATGACTATGCCATGCCATTGGGGGCTACTGGGGCTGGCCAAATCTACTGTTGTTATGACTAGCTGAGCGCAGGCAGGCGGAATGGCGCCTATACTGACTCATAGCTATGGCGCCAATCCGCCTGCCAGCATCACTGCAACTATTCCTTACCAATATGTACATCAACATATCGTCTGCTTTATCACGTTGTAGTCATCGAGCAGACATGCGGCGATCCGCGCTAATCCCGGACCTTGATAATCAAGACAGGGGCGACGTGTATTAGCCGACTGCTGATAGGGGAAAGCACAATGGCCCCAGTCTCCGACACCCGCAGCAGCGTGCCGGTGGTGCCGGCAAAGGCGGCGACATATGTACATGATTGCGCCGTTGTACGGTGTGCATAGCTTTAATATACTGCTGTTACCATTGTAATGTTGGGGCATATAGCTATAGTTACTACATACATTGTGTTGGGCGCGGGTACGGTCGGAGACATGTGAGGGACGGGGGTGTGACTACTTGTGCATATGACACTAGCACAGGTGGATTATTGGTACATCATTTATGTTTTACTACTTATTTATCCGCACATCTGCACGGTATTATAACAATACATGCTATGCTGGGGAATATGCTACGTACTGATTTGTTTGACTGAAACACTAATATGCTGACAGCTAGTACGCGATTTGCTGTGAATAGTATGTGCCGCTTGTCATATAATATATAACTATAGTGTGATAAAGGCTGCATGCATTTCATTCTTTTAAATATATTTCAGGGTATCATATACAATTCTAGGCGCCAGACATCTAATTTCAATTTATTTATTCATATATAGGGAGCAGACATTTAATAAAGATCTCGCGTGAAGCATTGTTTTAGCACTGACTACGTGTATAAAATGTGCGCACATTTGATGATTGCATACCAAGGCAGTATTTACGTGTGAATTATGCATTATAATAATCTAACATTGCTGATGCAGCAGTGCTGTGCTGTTTCGCAGCGATAACAACAACAGCGCTATTTGTGATGTGAGTCGCCGTTTGTAATTGTTATTTACCATCAGGGTCACATGACTCATATCATCTGCTATTTATATTTATACGCGTACAACTATTCTGGAGGCGCGCACGCAGGCTTAGCAGTGCATATTCACATTCTTGCTGCGACTACTATTACAGATATACCGAGCGGTGGCGTGCTCCTCGACCTACTGCGCACATATCATATGTATACTGTACCCTATATCCTATATACTATCCTATGCCCTATATACCTTATACTCGGACGCTAGAGGTGTGAGTCTTAAGTACTATAGTGTCCCCGGGAACAAAAGTACAACTAAACCCTGCTAAAGTGCAAAGTGGAACTCGCGGGGCAAAATAGGTTATATTACTACTGTTGGCAATGATGTATGGGTACTATGAATCTATGCTAATGTACTAGCAGTAACATATGGTGTATGATGTTGCTGCCGGAGTCGTCGTCGCCGATATGATACAAGATATCGGAGCACGCGGTAGAATTCAAGGATACGGCTGCCAATATGCGACTGCGTGTATCAAATTATCGATGAGGGTGTTTGTTAGAGACTGACCCATACCTAACCGATTCCATTGCAACATGCCGTGTTCCGGCGTCCTGTAAATGCGGCGAGTTGCAAAGCAGAGGGTCGGCTGTCTTGTGCGGCTTCATGTGCGTCGTCGCAAAGCACTGCGACTTGGACTAATAACGCGATGATCGGCAGGCATCAAGTTAGACTACTAATCGCGCATATATGATGGATATATGAATAATATGCGATCGCACCCTCATTATTTCAGCATACGGCTAGCACGCAGTAGCTGGGCAATCGTCGACATATCGGCATCGCAGTAGTGCGCGCGAAAATTGAGATACATGCACGGATAGATACATGTATAATATAAAGTGCAGCAAGGGGTGGATTTGCGCAGTGCGTATGTATAGTAGTATCTTACTATTAGTATACAGAGACGCCGTATACAATATTGGAGTCACTGCAACTAGACGAACTCGCCCGCCTTCAGTAGCGCATGGCGGGTTGGGGCGTTGAATAGCAACTTGCAACAGTCGCGATGCATCCACATGAGATGCAACGTACATGATCCATTTGCAGCTCAAAACGTGGCGACTGCTATCCGAGTCTGCATTTGTTGCCGCTCCGTAGCGTACACCGCAGTTTTTACCGCACAATATGACAGTGCATGTACACCACCAACCAAAAGTACGCAGAATTTGTTCTCGCGCTGGGAATCGCTAGACTATATATATGACTACATATCAGCACATACAAACAGTTTGGGGGGGGGGGGGGATGGGGGGGGGAGCTAGGGCCTTTACACACGGAATGCTCGCCGGGAACAACGCAGCTCCAAATAATGCTCCGAAACCAAGGCTGAAACCGTCGCCGCAACGCCCGGATGCTACCCAATATGGTGACTATTCCAGCTAGTAAAACAATTACTGCATTCGTACTTGAGAAGTAGCACCCATGTTGGAATTAGAGTCGTCCTATACAGCACGATTTATTGTGCCCATGCCCGTTGTCGGTGGTACGTAAATATGGTCACGGCGTTCCCGACCGGCCAATACCGTGCGCATATTGGACTATATAGAGTTAGCACATAGTATGATTTGTAGTTCGAAACGTGGCGATTGCTATCCGAGTATATATTTGCTGCCGCTCCGTAGCGTACACCTCAGTGTTTACCGGACAATATGACAGTGCGTGCGAACCACCAACATAAAAGTGCGCAGAATCGGTTCTCGCGTTGGGAATCGCTAGAATATGTATATACATACACACACACACACACACACACACACACACACACACACACACATATGACTATATATCAGCACATACAAACAGTTTGGGGGGGGGGGGGGGGGGGGGGAGCTAGGGCCCCTACACACGGAATGCTCGCCGGGAACAACGTAGCTCCAAAACATGCTCCGAAACCAGTGCTGAAACCGTCGCCGCAGAGCACCGCATGGCCGTTGCGTCGCCGGGACATCACCAGTGGGTATGCTGTCGGCATGCTGTGCAAAGGGCTGGCGGGGGAAAAGCTCGGCGGCAGCAAGCGGCGATGCGTGTTGCACGCTGAATTTGCTTCGAAATCAAGAATTCATTACACGGAATGATGGAACCGCCACCGCAGCGCACCGCACGGCCGCTCATGCGTTTCAGGGACGACTCTCAACAAAGTTTGTATCCAAAAACAACACTACAACAGCCGCACCAAGCCCGCAGCACCGCCACGTGCCCTTTGTTGGGTCGCCAGGGCACTACTCAACCCTTGTTCTCTCAAATTTTCCCACCCCCTCCGCATGTTGATGGCTTGCCATAGGCAGTTGGGGTGGGGGAGAGGCATGGTGCATCGCGTTGTTGTTGAAAGTGCATGCCACATGTCACAATGAATTAAATGGTATGCCGTAGTACATAAAGTACTAGAAAATCATTACAAACAAACCGGAGGGGGGGGGGCTCAAAATGGAGGGGGTGTGACCTAACCATGTCATTTTGTCGGAATGGCCTTATTATGTACCGAATAATTGTCACACTGTCAACATGACCTCCGAGCATGTCGCCGTCGGGCGGCGGGCCAAACTCCGTCGCTTTCCTCCACGACGGCTTGAAATGACGCACGTTGTCGATGCTGACGCATACTGACAGAACGCCGCCAATCAGTTTCAGGGGCATGGTGGGGGTGGCTGCGGTGAGATTGGGTGTTGTGATGCCCAATGGCGGCCCGCGGCTAGGGTTCTACGGCGGGTGATGTCAATTTGAGCCTCTGAAACCGACGTGGTGTTGCCAAGGATAGCGCCCGCGCAAACATGGGGCCAGGCGCGGCCGTACGCATCGCAACGGCCTCTCCAGTACACTACTAAAATTGTTTGGGATTCAGCATCTTGTTTTGCCAATATCCGGTCTTTACCCCCCCCCCCCCCCTTTCTGAGGGAGAAAAAGGCAGCTAAAACAAGAAATCTAGTTGTGATGGCCTAATATGCTTAATATTATACGTGCTGAAAATATTTCACAATGTAGCGCAGTCGCGTATTCTGACGATCATTAATAAAATGATTCAAAATGACGTTATTCTTACTCTACCCCTATACTGCTACCTAATGCTGCTGCGCTGCGCCGCGGGTACTCATATTACTATAATGTACTGCCATCAATATTATAGCGACTATATATACTTATTACTTACATGAGCTAGCTGCAAAAGGCGATCAGGAAAAACCACCCGAACATGCATCAATAGGAAACGTCCACTACATCAGTTGCGAGGTAGAAGCAGCACCAAAAGAGGGTGCGGAATGAGCAAGGGCAAACGCATCATACTTGGCCGTCTGCACTCCGGCAGAGAGAACGCCGCCCAAGGTACCATGTACGCAAGCTGAGACTCGCCGCAACAACCCCCGCCGCGTGCGCGACAGGTGAGGAAGCTTGGAGTAGTGCTTGTAGTTCGCAACGGGGCAGATGGGCAGATGATCCACGACGAAATCCGTGGCATTTCGGTTCGAGCCATCCGTAGAGCGAAGCCATAAGGGGTCAATACCACACGTGAGACCATGACATGAGACAAGCGCGGAACCCCCGCGCGGGCGAAGGCCCAGCACTCGCGTAGCGGCGGCCGAATAAGCATCATGGGGAATCTTGCGGGCTGACTCGTGATCCGACTGGAGAAGCGATAGGGAGCCCGACCCGCACGCGCTGTACAAGCGCAGGGTATCAAGGCGCGAGGCCGCGGCACCCACACGCTGGAAGCCAAGAGCGAGGGCCACGAAGTCACGCAAGCGAATCGCACGGTTGAGGTTGCGCCGGACAGCCATGGTCGTCGTGGGTTGATCATCGGAGGCAGCACCCGTACCCGTACCCGAGGGCGGAGCTGTAGTACCGCCTGGCTGAGGTTCTAGTAGGGAAGGAGATGCCACTGGCGGAGGGGGTGCCACTCATTCGCGGGGCGACGGTATCTTGAGAGCTACAGAAGCGCATGTAGTAACGGTATTGGCAGTACTCGTACCACTGATAGGAAGCGATGCGGGTTAGAAAGCCGGTCTTCCGCGCGCACCGCGCATACGACCAGCAGCCGCGCATACGACCCATGGTGGCAGTCGTATCCCGACGTGCCAAAGGAGGCGATGCGTTCCAAAAGTGCGGTGTGGGCCACCCGGCCCCGCCCCAACGCACCGGTCATCCACCCGGGGTAATGGCTTATAGAAGCACCCAGGTACACGGCGCCATCCTGGACAGAGTCGTCGGCCGGGGTACAAAACCCCAAAGCGACTATATATACGGTATACTCGTCAATACACGGTACTACTACAAGGTACGCACTGCTGCGAACAAGTGCCGCGGTTCTGCTCCGAAACCAGTGCGAACCCCTCCGCCCGCCCGCGGCCCCGCCTGCTGCTGCGCAATGAACGCGGGCTCGCGCGCCACACCCACTACCTGTACGGCAGCGTAGTTTATTGTCGACGATGAGGCGGCATCACCATATCAGCCTAACTATTGTCAACGCATCTACTGGCAGTCTATTTTACGTACGATGCTGTGCATGCGCGCTGCGCTATACATGCCATGTATACTGTTCATACATTGTGTGAGATTTTAACTTATTCTTCCTCAGGGCGGGCTCCCACTTCATGAGTTTCCCACGCGGGCCGAGATAACCCGCACTAGCACTACTAATACAAGTGACAACCAGTGACAGTGATGAGAGCATGCACCAATGACAATCGCCGCCGTCACCCCGCAAATCAATGTTGCTGGATAGGAGACAACGAATAAGTTTGACGAATAAGTACCCTGCCTACTATCGTGCTTATTGCGCAACATACTAACAACAAGAATACCATCATGGGTGCGCGTTTTGATGCAGCATTATTCCAGGCCCTGCCCGCCTCTACATCGCCTCGTTCTGCACTGTGCACACAGCCAACCTCCCACGCTAGCCGCTACTTGCTCAGCAAGTCGCCGCGAGGGCGTTTGGAAATGCACTGTTTGCTCCAGAGTAAAAAGCATCCAAGATGTGGGGCGGCAGGAGAGGGGTGGCGATGATACATGGCTCTGCGTAGTAGTGGCCATATCCCTCCCGTCCAATTATTACAGCTTCTTCCCGCACAGCTTGGCATGGCGACACTGAATGCGCGCTGGCGCAACCTGCTAGGCCGGCCCTCCGGCATGGAGTCCATTCCCTACCAATGTAATAAGAAATCAATCCGACGGATCACACACGATGACTGCTGACGTTAGACACAGCCTCGATCGGCTGCACCCCCTACAGGGAGAGGCGCCCGATGAGAGCGTGTCCTTGCTCAGATCAGCCCGAAGCGCGCGTCGATCTTCCTCCGCACGAGGGTGAGGTCGGCGTCGTCCAGCACCTCCAGCAGCTTGAGCACGGCGTGCAGCACGGCGTCCGCGGTGGAGGGCGCCGCGGTGGGCGGCCGGCCGGCGGGCGCGACGGGCGGGCTGCCGCTGCGCGCCCGGGCTGAGGGCGGCACCGGCCCGCTGGCGCCGCGCGCCCCCTTGTCCAGACCATTGGAGGGCGGGCTATGAAAAAGGGGAGGGAAGAGCGGGGGGGAGAGCTTTAGATAGGGATGACAACATGCGGCGCCCATTCAACTCCGCATGATTCCATCGCTCGCGAGGGCCCATCACTCCTCACGCACATACATTCCGCCAGGTGATAGAACACATATATTAGTGCATGTGTATATCAAATATGTAGCATATGTAGCGTGTATATGCATATGTATATGTATATGTATACATATCTATCTATGTATCTACCTATATATACCTATGCATATATACAATACTATATCTCCAAACACACACATACACAGCATACTATATCGCCTGACGGCGTACGCGCGCCGGTGCACTTGATGAGTGTGAGTGCACACTGTGAAAGGCAATGCGATAGAGCATAGCCATTGCCATACTAGGAGAGAGCGCCTTTCCGTTTCCACATACAACCAACAGAATATATCACGAACCTATTGCAAAACTGAGAGAGTGCCGTCCACACCCGTAGTGTGCAATAGCACACCAGCGTCCGCATGTACCGGGTGCTGGCGCGGGTATAACAACACGGCGAATGCGAACCCGCCCTGCCTGCCTCCCTGGCAGTCGGCGGGCGACGACCCCTGGCCGCATGGCACAGGAACGGGGCTGGCCTCCAATTAGTCTTGCGGAATGCTTCGGCAATTTGCTTGATGACTTGAATGGAGCGTCGCCAACCCAGGCAAGGCGCTTTCCGTCACTGGACCGCTGCCTAAACGGTCACCATAGAGACGCTGCAAGGGTATCACTATTGCCAGTCCTGTCCCGGGGGCGGCGGGGGAAAACAAGGACCAAGGGGGGTGGGGTGGGGGGGGGGGGGGGGGGGCGCTGCCCGCACCTGGGAGAGCCCTGCCGGGAGGCGCTCCGCGGGCGCTCGGAGGGCGATGTGTGCCTGCAGAAGGGGGGGGGGGGGGGGTCTCTAAAGGGTAAGCGAACGTTTTTTTTTTTGCAGCCATCCTATCAAGCAGAACCCAGCAGGGGAGCAATATAGGGTTTCAACTAGGGTCAAGCAAAACCACACCCACCCACCCACAAACACACAGTTCCGACCACATCCGGCTGAACGTGAAAGTGCGGCAGAACCGAGATACACATGTGCAATTCCAATTCCAGCTGAATTCAATCTCGGCGGCAGGAATCCAGTTGATAATGGCCTCAGGTGAATTCAGGCCGACTCCAGCTGAAGTGAAAACGAGTTCGACCGAGTTCTACTGCCGCGATCCTCACACAAGCATGGCACAAAATCCGAAAGTACATTTGAACTGCCCTCGGGCTAAATGCCCAATTTCAGACCGATCTCACGCAAGCCCCGAATTTTAAACTAAATTCAAATTTGTGAATGTTACACCAAATTTTCACGAAAATCCTAAATTCCAGACTGAATTATGTCAGAATTCGATAATTGCAATCTGAATTCTAGCGCAAATCCTAATTCCAGACAGAATTCTGCCAGAATTTTGAAATTTCAAAGTGAATTGTCACGCACATCCTGAATTTGAGACTGAATTCTGTCAAAATTCTAAACTTTCAATCTGAATCCTAATGCCAGACGACATAATTCAGCTAAAATATGTGGACGTCAAACTGGATTCTCAAGACATTCCTGAAATCAATGGTTGGATTTTCCCACAAGTTGTGAATTTCACGCTGAATTCAGCCCCCCCCCCCCCCCCAATACCAGTCTTTGGGACCCTAGTACCGCCGGGGGAAAGCCTCCCCACCTGGGCACCGCCTCGGGGGCGCTCCCGGCGCGGCCCATCTCGCGCCTGGTGGGCGCCGGCAGCTCGTCCTCCACGCCCAGCGGCGGCGTCGCGGGGCGCGGCAGCGGCGGCAGCTCAGCCGCCTCCGCGGCCGCGCGCTCCTCCGGCTTGATCTCCTCGTTGTCCAGCTTGGTAAGCGCCGGCAGCGCGCGGATGACCTGCGCGCGGTAGTCCGGCGTCTCCGCGCACGGGTTGTCTGACAGCCACAGCACCGACCTGCGCAGCCGCGCGGGGGTGGGGGGGGGGGGGGGTAGGCAGGCGGAGGGCAGGGCAGCAACTTAGGCCAGTGCGGCAGCGGTGGCGCTACTCAAGCCATCATTCACCCCTCGAGCTGTGGCGTTGCCGCATCTGTGTGACATTACCCCGCTCAAGACAATACACTTGATATCTCAATGCCCTGGCCTTGCGAGGGCGGCACGCTGCGGGCTACGGCCCGGGCTACGGCCGACCCTACGCGGGTTCACACAGCCGGGTCGTAAGACAGGGGGGATTGTGTCGCTGTGAAAAAACCAGCAGGAGTAAAGTTGCGACAAACAGTCAGTTTCAAGTTCCAAATGTCTCACTATTTATAAACTCGAAACAGAGAAAAAGATGCCCAGAAGTCACAACTTGGCAAAGCTGCAAAAGTGACATCTATAGTTTTCATTCTTTTTGACCCGCGGCCCCAGTTTGACGGGAAGTGGGGAATGGAGCTGGTCAGTGTCGGTGGTTGGCGCCGGGGGTAGACAGGAATCCAGACTGCGCGGCTGCCAGCGAGGCAGCGTAGCGATGAATTGCAGGAAAGGCGGGGCTTCAGGTCCCAGGCAGGCACTCAAGGGAGCTCAGTACTGCCTGTAGAGCTGAATTCAGCCGAGACTGGTGTAACAATCGAGGAATAGACATCCGCCTCAAAAGCACAGCGCTTGCCACACGGCCGCATTGCATCGCACATACACTAATCGCAGTCGTCTCCGGTCCACATCACATAGTTCTTGTACACATTGTACTCGTACCAACCCGTAGTATGTCGTTCTCGTAATTGTCGCACTCCCCCCCCCCCCCCCCCACAAGACATCAGTTCTCGGCTTCAATGGAGATCAAATGGTCACCTCTACCTCCCTGGAGCGGAACCTCATGCTCCGAAACCACTGTAACAATCGAGGCGAGATCCGCCTCAACAGCTTGCCACACGGCTGCACGACATCGTAAATATACTCGTAGAATATAGACATCGAAATCGTCACACTTGAGCTGGATTCACCCCGGAACCCTGAGGCGAGTCTGAGCCTAAGGCGGGCAGTACGCGTCCGCCGTCACCGTCACCGGCCAAATACACTCAGCCATCAAGAGCCGGGGACGCCTGCCGACCACCCAGAGGGCTTTACTACGCCATGAATGGTAGAATGCAGCCCGGTTTATGGTTTTATGCTGCATCGGTTCCATCGCCACCGTTTCTGGCATGTATGGCGGCGAAGTGCATGTGACTGGCTGGGGGGAGGTAGGAAGGGAGGGAGGGGGGGGGGGGGGGGGCTCACAGCTCGGGCAGCGAGACCAGGTACTGCACGTCCGCCAGGCTTTGCACCTCGTTCTTGCGCAGGTACAGCTCCTGCAGCTTGCGGCAGTGCATGAAGTCCTGCGCAGCCCGGGCCGGTGAAGGGGAGATCAGGGAAGGGGAGGGACCCCCAGCGCCCGGAGGGCCCCCTCTGCATGACCATGGAATGAGGTGCTAGCGGAGGGGGATGAGGCGGGTGCATGCATGCGGGTGGTGGTGGTGGTGCGGGTGCCAAGGGGGGGCGGGGGGGGGGGGGGGGGGATGCTCACCCGCAGCGTGGTGATTTTGTTGACGGAGAGCGAGAGCACCTCCACCGATGGCATGTTCTTCAGCACCGATACATTGTCAATGTCCTGCCCCCACAGGTTCAGGTTGCGCACATCCGCCAGGCTGCGCCGCAGGTGAGGGAACAGTGGGGGGCATAAGTGGTGCCCACCAGGCCCCCGCGGCAGACCGTAGGGGCGCTGCCAAGGTGGGACCCTCTCGCTCGCTGGCGCAGCGCTCCCAGCCGCGAACTCTGACTCCGTGCAAACAGGATGATATGTGTGTGTGCGTGTGTGTGTGTGTGTGTGTGTGTGTGTGCGTGCGTGTGTGCGTGTGTGTGTGTGTGTGTGTGTGTGTGCGCGCGCGTGTCGGTAGAGGGGGGGGGAAGGGTGGCAAGTGCAGATGGGGGGGGGGGGGGGGGGGGGGGGGCGCTCACTTGTCCAGGCGCGTCTTTTGCAGAATCTGCTGCTCACTCAGCTTCATGGCGGCGTGGGCGTTTCTGCGCCTGCGACACGGCAGGGATGAATGGATGCGGGCGCGGGCGGCGTCAGTGTGCTGTTTCGACCGGGGCGGAGCTGGCTGAAAGGCGAACAGCGCGCGCCCAAGTGAGGGAGACAGCGCGCGCGCGCGCCCGAGAGGATGAGGCCAGTGAGCTTGGGGGGGAACAGTTGCCAGCAGGGAAGCACGATCGCTGTGATGCCTCGACCTATCGGCACCACTACTGGGTTTTACCTATCGATGCAGTGATTGAGTTACCCGAGTCGACGACGGCATGGGCATAGCAACGACACAGCGTCAGTATACTTCATCGTCCGGGTATGCGTTTGTGATACCGATCGGAGCGGTTGCGGAATACAGCAAGTGAGGGCGGAGCCGAGCCACGGCTGCCTCTCCCTTGCTCTGCCTGCCTCAGAACGCCTGGCGAATGCGAGTGGGCTGTGATATCCGTAGCGAGCAGCCTACCCATCCTCCTGGCGTCGAGGCCGCGCGAGCGCATCGAAAGGGGTGGGAAGGGCGGGCAACGCTGCGGGCAGAGCGACCAGCGGACCGGCCAACGGCGCGGCCGAGAGAGGTAACGAACCGCCGGTAGGGCACGCCACCCGCCAGGCTCGCGGCCGCACAACCAGCTGGAGGGTGAGCGCCGATCTAAATTTACCGAATTTTTCCCACTGGCAGCAGCGCGCTCTGTTGCGAACAGCGTGGCGGCCGATAGAGATTGGGGGGGGGGGGGGGGGGGGGGGGGGGGGGGGGGACCGGGGCATGGTGTCGGTAGTTGAGGCGATGCCGCGCCGTATAGATGCGAAATAGGGGCGAATATATCAAAGATTCGATGCGTTAGAACAGGGTCACCGGCCCGCGTACCCATACCCTCACCTGTGAAGGTTGCGGTGCCGCTTCGGTGCCGTGCAACCTGGCACAGCGCTGGGCCGCTAGTGAGGTGGGCTCTGATGAGAAGTGAGTCCTGACGTAGCGGGTAGTTTCTGGCTGCGTGCGACGTGGCGGCGGTTGGTTTCGTGCCTGCAGTTTAGGGATTGTGTCGGTGGCAAAGTTGCAGGCGGCAGGGCGCGGGATGGCGTCCCGTCACTGTATATTCCTTTTCGATCTCAGCATCAGCACATGTCTCAGGCTGCTGCTCTACAGGGTGCTCCAGGGTGCTCAGCGCGCTGCTGCGAGTCGGCTGGAGACATAGTCGGCATTTTACCGGAAGTGTGCGTTTTGTCTGCGTTTGACTTCCGCAGCATTGCCCGGAACTGAAGCAACCATCCCTGCTGCAGTGCTATACAGGAGAGATTTCCAGTTGAGTTTGGTTTTGCCAAAAAGTATCTCAGGCTGTTTTATACGGTCAAGAGCCGAAATTGGCAGGATAGCGAAAGCGTGGAGGGAAAACGGAGTCAGAGGGGGCGCTGCGTGGAACGCAGCGAAAACTGGAAGATGGCAGGCTCAGCTGTTATGGCTGCTTTTACGTCTACTCGTGCTGCACCCAAAAAAGGGCGCAACGACAGGTGCCTAGTTCCCGTACCACTGAGCAGCACTTTGTAGCTGAAAAGCGGTTAGGTCAAGGGAGGAAACCCCATAAACTAGTTTAGATCATTTCAAGTTGAGTCTGGTTTTGCCAGTCATGAGCGAACGGAGAGAGCGGTGGATTGACGGAGAAGGGGTAGCGCCAGGTCATGAAGGCACCGGGAAGGCCACCGCTGCGGAGTCCTGTTGGACTTGGAAGTGGCGGAGGGGGGTGATGTGGCCAAAGAAGAACCATGCGCCAGGTGAAGGAAGACCGTTGGGGTTGATGTGGTCCAGAACGACGTCGGAACTAGTGGCCCAGCCGCCGTGGTAGCGAATGTGGGACAATGGTACTCCGATGGCGTTGGCCGCAGACGCTGCTCCCTTGCGAAGGCTGTGTGAAGTCCAGGAAGTGCCGGCGGGATGGAGGGGCAGCATCGACAAGACGGGCGGCTGTAGACAGCCAGTCCGACATTGTAGCGGCAGTCCAAGGTTTTGACTGTTCGCTCGGGGTGACCGCCCAGAAGTTTGTTTTAGCCAAGGCAACAGTAACCATGGGGACAGACTGTATTGTGTCGATGAAGTGGTGCAGGAGACGTGCAACTCGGGTGCTCTGACACCGGAAGGAGAAGTGCGGGCGGGTCGACGGGTCCCCGTCGGCCAGCGCGGCCTTTCTCGCGGTACACCTGCAGGGTAATGTTGTAATCGTCGACATGCACATCCCGCACTCGGCATGAGACGCCAGTAAGTCCTCTGGCAAAGAACATGAAGTTGACAACCGAGGCCACGAGGGCTCAGAAGTCGTGTTGGTACTCTGGGGTGGGAGCAGACACAATCAGCTCGGCCTTTGTGACGAAGCGGTAAGCTACATCAGCAGGCAGAGGAACTCGCAAAGGGGCGGCTTCCAGACGGCGCTGCCGCAGCATCAGCCCACGCCTTGCCGAAGTGAGGTGTAGGCTGTCCTTGGCGATTGGGTAGAGGTTGTGCAGCTCGAAGAACGTATTGATTGCAGACATGTAAGGTTGCAGTGACTTAGCTCCAATGTGCCCTCGCTCACCAATCCAGGCAACGTACCGGACGACAGTAGCAGTGGTCGCCTCCAGCGGGCTGATGTTCTCGGAGTCGTGGCAGAACTCCGCGAACTGAGACAGTCTGCCGGCGTAGCTCTTGAGTGTCTGAGCGGTGAGGGAGCTGGAGAGCATGTCGAGTGTCCGTTGTCCTAGCTAGTCTGAGCCGAAAGCATCCTGCAGTCGAGATCGCAGTGAAGCAGCCCAGGGAGCGACAGCTTCAGGCTCGTCAATTACGTAAGTGCGTCGTTTTACCGACAAAGTTCCAGAGGTGCGACTACTGTTTGCAAAGTACTCGGCAGCAACGGTTAGGTTCCCGGCGGTTGGCCGGTAGTTGCTAGACGGGTTTGTAGTAGCACCAGTACGGGTTTGCGGGGCTAGGTTCAGGTAGGACGAGGGCCGCCCCGCGCGCCCTTCGCGCTCGTAGGACAGGAACGTACACGCGCGAAGCTTGGTCGTTGCGAGCCAGTTGTGACACGCAATGTAACAACCGACGGACGCAGTGATGGTACGGGAGGCGGTTGGTTGAGCCGCCACGTGCAGGTGTGCGGATGGTTGAGCCGCACTCGGCTGTAGCTGTAAGAAGCGCCGCACCGAGGAAGGTCTAAATGAAGTTTGTAAGGTGGGGGTCCTTACATAGGGCGCTCATCCCGCCGTTGAGCTGCAAGGGTGCGCTTTGCGGCGGTCACCGAAAGGTGGCCTCGCAAGCTCCAGCAGCAGCTCCGACGAAAGGCGCCCCACACCGTCACTCGTGCCCACCTTCGCGGCCACGCCCGCGTCCACTGCCACGTCCTCGTCCACGTCCGCGACACGCAGATGCTACCGCCACCCGAGGAGTAGCGGTTGCTTTGGCGCTGCTGGCCACGGTCGCCTCGAAGACGCGACGCTCGTAGTCCCTCATGATGTCCCCAAAAATCGCGGAACCCAGATGCTCAGAAGCAGGCTGAAAGTGCTGAGCTCGTAGCACGTCCAGAACACCTTGGTCACCGTGCACACGCTTGACCTCATTAAGCCTCCGTAGGAAGGCGGGCCAAACGAAAGCGAACCGCCTTGTCGATGGCTCCGGCGTGGTTTCGAGCTCTCGCGAGGTAGGGGGTGAAGTCCTGATTTGCAGCAGGGACGTAAGGCAGCAGCTCATATGGAGCCACGAAAAGTGCGGCCATGTGGGCGCCGAAACACGACATCCATAGATACTCCTCCTGGGCCGGCAGACGCCGGTCATCCTGCTTGAGGTACTCGTTCGTTAGGTCGGTGCTCAGGGGAAGAGTCCATGCACCCGGCTGACCGGTCGAACGGCCTCGTAACCAGACTCTGCTCTTTGCAGTAGTTCTAGCACCGCGAGCGCGAGGTAGTCATCCTCGCCACTCACGGATTTTGCTCCGATACGGCCGCTTTGGGCTAGCTCTAGCAAGTCGGGGCGCTCTGCGGCTCCCCCGCTGCCTGTCGGCTGTCCCCCGATGCGCTGACCGGAACCGGAACCATGTGCTCCTTCTCCATCAACAACGCGCTCACGAGCCGTCAATTGGGCCATCGCTGTAGCAAGCTCTCGCAGTAATGTAGACTGGGCCTTCACGTCTGCGTGTAGCGACTCGAGCGTCGGCTCAACGACGGGTTCTTCTCCATCTGGCACGGTAACGCATGGGTGTACGGATGAGAATATCACACACGGGTAGTGAGCCGGGTGTGGTCTTGAACAACCTGGCTGGGGTGACCTTGCTCGCGACATGTTACGAGACAGTTTTAATATCGCTGCGTGGAACGCAGCGAAAACTGGAAGATGGCAGGCTCAGCTTTTATGTCTACTCGTGCTGCATGAATCCAAAAAAGGGCGCAACGACAGGTGCCTAGTTCCCGTACCACTGAGCAGCACTTGTAGCTGAAAAGCGGTTAGGTCAAGGGAGGAAATCCCATAAACTAGTTTAGATCATACCTGAACTATATTTACATGAGCTAGCTGAATAACTAGTATGTTATGGTAGTATGAGTTTCGGTATGGTCTATGGATAACGATAAGAAAGCGCCGCGCGCGCCACGTCGCCATTCCTCGGCAGCGGTACAGGTACAGGTACGGTACGAGAGACGGAGTGCACTCGTGTGAATTACAATAAATAAAGCGCGCTCCCGTGAATTACAAAAAATAATAACAGCAGCAAGACATCTACGAGTACCCGGGTACCAGATACCGCCTAAACGAGAACGAGCAGTTCTCTGGGGGATTTATATGGGGATATGGGGCGCGGCCCCCATGCATCGCGGCGGCGGACGAGCAGCGCAATGATGTGCACGGGTTAAGGATTAATCCTGACTGAACACACGAGTACCCGCCGTAGTTGGGACCCATAATAAATGATGATTACATGAGCCAGACGCAACATTCAAGAAATCCACACAGAAATCCATAATAAATAACATACTCGTACAGCAAGCACTGCTCGTTGAATTCATGTCGTTCCTGTACCCGCAGCACCCGTTATTGGTACCTCGTAGATAGGCGTTATAAACACACTTATTAGTCCCAGCATAGTACTATATTATAAAAATGGCATATCATCGCATGGATACATCAGTAGGCACACGCAACGCCACTCTTCCCCGCCATCATCGTCAGCGGCTTCCACCTCATCCGACAGCAGCTCATCAGCGCGTCGCCCCGTCATCGGTGTTCAATCCGAACTCCGTCCTTCCCTCGGCGGATTCCGAAGCTCCGACTCGCATCATCCAGCCATGGCGATGACCATCAGCAGCCCCGCCTGGGGCGCGACAGCACGCGTGGGCGCGTCCTCCCGCGCCCGCTGCGGCCGGGATGCCGCCCAACGTGGCGTTCGCCGCCCTGCGTCGGCGCGCCGCCCTGCGCGGGGCAGCCCTGACCCGGCGCCGCGGTACCCCGCGCCCCGCACGCGCCGAGATGGCGCCGGAGGCGCCCCCACTGGAGGCCATGCTGGCGGCGCGACCGACGGTGCCGGGGCAGGACGTCCAGGGCTGCGTTCTCGACGTCGCGGGCCAGCAGGCGAGCCCGCCCCCCCCCCCCTCCCCCCCCCCCCCCCGGACAGCCCCACCTTCACTTTCGCCGCCCTGGTGGGGGAATAATATGAATAAACACTCTTCCCTCTCGTTGTCGCGGTATGTGCGCTGCCCTCGCCGCAAGGACGGCGGGCGACCAGACCCCGGTTGATGAACCTCTGCTCATGAAATAACGCTGTTAATCCCACCGGCCCGATGAATTTTGGTTTCAACGGTGGCATCGGAGGGACGGGTTCAGTGAATAGACAGGTTCATCGGAGAGGCCTTTTTACTCCTTTGGGTGCCTAGATTTCACCGCCACCCGCTGCTCACCCTGCCCGCTGTGCCCTGCAGATCATCCTCGAGACAGGGGAAATCGGGCGTCTAGCCAATGGTGCCGTGATGGCACGCGCAGGCGAGACGGTGAGGGAGCCGGCCTTGGGAGCCGCGCCCTGCCTGTGGACAGTGTCCGGTGCCCGGTATGGCGGAAGCTGGCGGTAATGGTTGCGATGGTGATGATGCTGGAAGGGGGAGGGGGGGGGGGGTGTCGATCTAGCGTGTTCACCCTTATCATAATGGCGAGGTCGTGGGAGCTATGGTGGCAGGCCGCGATCCAATGGGGCAAGCTGGGGAGAGACACTCCGCAACGCTGCTTCGAAGCGCCACCCGCTACCCGGCATTTTCGGTGATCTGGCGACGACGGTGTAAGGGTGCCGGCCAAGGCTGTGATGGCCGGCCTGCTGTTCCGCACGGGCCTCTGACCCCACTGCCCCCCCCCCCCCCCCCCCCCCACCCCCGCTGCAGGTGATATACACCACCGCATGCGCGGACTGGTCCCAGAAGGGCGACGGCTCCTTCCTGCCACTGCAGGTGCAGTACATGGAGCGCTTCAGCGCGGCGGGCCAGACCAGGTGCCCCCCCCCCCCCCCCCGCCCCTCTTTTCGCTTCCCTCCCACCTCCCTCCTCCTCCCCACCAAAGCCTGTTGGGGAATCTGGGTGAGTCTGGACAGACAATCTGGGAGGAGCTCTTTTTGGCCCTCAAGATTACACGACTGGCAGCAGTGAAACCCTTGCTGCAGCGTCTCTACAGCGGCCATTTAGGCAGCGATCCAGTTACGGAACCAGACTGGGTGGTGCTGCGCGTCTCGTCCGGCTGCTCGTGACGAGGCTGGCGGACCTGACGTCTTGCCGGCGTGCCGCAGCGGGGGCTTCATCAAGCGGGACGGCCGCCAGAAGGACGGCGAAGTGCTCACCTCCCGGCTCGTCGACCGCCCGCTGCGGCCGATGTTCGAGTCCGGCTGGTCGACAGAGACACAGGTGCGCTGCTGCCCCCCACTCCCCCCTCCCCCTCCCCCCCCCCCCCCTCGCTGGTGGCTGCCTGTGTTGGCGGGGGTGAGCTGGGTTGGGCTGAAGGCTCAGAGTGGCCCTCACAGGTGCTGCAGTGGGTCATCAGCTTCGACGGCGTCCACAGCCCGGAGCCGCTGGCCATCACCGCTGCCGGCGCGGCGCTGGCCATCTCAGGCGAGCCCCCTTCCCTTTCAATCTGCCAGGCCGCACCCCGAGGAGGCTCGGCGCTTCGCTCCGTGCTCAAGGCCAATGAGCCCATGCTGCTGGGTCAATGACTGAGCTCAGTGACCGCGGCCGCGCAGACATCCCGCTGATCAAGCCGGTCGCGGGGGTGCGGGTGGGCCTCATCGCCGGCGAGTTTGTGGTAAACCCAAGCCTGCAGCAGATGCAGACCAGCACGCTGGACCTGATCATCGCGGGCACGGAGGACGCGGTGCTCATGATCGAGGGCTTCTGCGACTTCCTGACGGAGGAGCAGCTGCTGGAGGTGTGCGGCCGGGCGCCTCGGGGAAGGGGTCGGGGAGTGTAAGGGGGGGGGGGGGGGGGGGGATTGGGCCTGCCCGGTGTCTGCGTGGCAGGTCACCGGGAGGAGGGGTAATGTATGTGTGTGTGTGTGTGTGTGTGTGTGTGTGTGTGGAGTGTATTGGGGGGGCGGGGGTTGATGAGTGATGCCCAGTAACGTCACTGCATCCACCAGCATGCGCCTGTCACTGCAGCGGGTACCGGCCTGCTACCCTGCCACTAACCTGAAATTCTCTCACCCTCAACTGCCAATCATCCTTCCCGCCACAATCCTCCCCCCCCCCCCCCCCCCCCCCCATACCAGCAGTGGCGCCCTCCGCTGACGCTGTCCCCCTCCCTCGCATGATGTCGGCCAGTCTGTGCGCGTCGGCGCGGAGGCGATCTCCTCCATGTGCAAGCAGATGGCGGAGTGGGCTGCGCGCGTGGGCAAGCCGAAGAGCACGGACCTGGTGCTGCCGCCCGAGGGGCTGCGCGAGAAGGCGAGCCCCCTTATCCCCCCATATTGCCTTCTGTGGACCAGTAGACCAACGTATTTGTACAAGCACAACCGGTCCGCGGATAAATGACAACCCCCCCCCCCCCCCCCCCCCCGCCGAGCCCGGTTTTAAAAAGAGGAAAAAAGCTATGAAATCGGATGGATATCTCAGAACAAAGCACGGACACATCACGAATATTCCGACGCAAGGGTGCAAAACAATTTATAATTTTCGGCCCCTCGGACCGTGTTTAATTGTACGCTACATACGTAAACGACGAGCGCATGGAGGTGTATAGGGTATGCGGTTGCCGACACACATATTGTGACCCGATGATGTTAAGCCTCAAACTGGGCTTGCATGCAACCTATCAGAACATCCGCTGTAATTCGGCGATTGTCTCGCCGACATCTGACCTCTTGTGGGCAGCATGGGCTCTCGTCCGCGCGGCTGTTGGAATTACAGCGTCGGCACCCGTAGATGGTCTTAATTAATGAATAATAACAAGAGGCGCGCTCGCACGTATGTCCGTGTGGCCATGCTGGCGTGTTTTCGCACATTTTCACTGGTTTTTTTCTATTTATCTTTAAAATGCCATACGCACAGGCAGAGGAGGGACGGTGCGCCACTCTATTAATAGGTTCTAAGCCGGTGTGGTGTGGTGCGCGCCCGTGCAGGTGGAGGAGCTGGCGCTGGAGGATCTTGCGCAGGTATACACCATCGGTAAGAAGCAAGAGCGCGGCATGGCGACGGAGGTGGTGAAGCAGCGCGTGATGGCGGCGCTGGTGCGGGAGGATGGCCCCACCGAGATGCAGGTCTCAGTGGCCTTCAAGGTACGCCGCGCCGAGTGTACCCGGGTGCCGCCGTCGTTTTGCGCTGTGGATTATCTCTGACGCCCCTTTGGCACATCGACGTTTCATTTCGAGAGACGAATCAGCGAGTCGAGATAATAATCGAATCAGTTGGCATTCCTGGGATGTCGAGTCCATTTTAGTCGTCCACATGTCTCATTTATCTATGCATTTTATATATATTACATAGGAGTTGCCATCTTTCTAAATCGATGGATTAATTGGGACCGCGGGGGGGGGGGGGGGGGGGAGAGAGAGAGAACCCATGACACAAGGTGCAGGTGGCAGAAAGGCTCTATTTATTTGCTATATTCCCTACTTTCGAATATTGTGACAGTGTCTAAAAGCTCTTGTGCATGTGGTATCTACTCGATACTCGGTCCTCATGCCGCCGACCTACCGTAGTACGCATGCAGCAAGGCGCTGCACAGTAACGTGCTCAGCGGGTCGCCACGCATGGATGGGCGCGGACTGGAGGACGTCCGCCCCATCGCCAGCCGCGCCAGTACGCACCTGCCCCCCCCCCCCCCTCCGCGCGCGCTGTGCCGACCCGCCTGCCGTTTGTTTCTGCCTACGATCCTTTTTAAAAATGTAAGTAATTTATAGCCCTATTTGAAATAACGGTAGAATGTCAATGCGCACGTTCAATGTTCACACCGTACACGACGCGAGTTTTTCTTCAGAGGACCCCCCCTCCGCCCCCCCCCCCCCCCCCCCCCCCCCCCCCATCATATGCGGACACGCACCTTCGTCTTTCCGTACGTAGGTGTGCTCCCGCGCACGCACGGCAGTGCGCTTTTCACCCGCGGCGAGACGCAGGCGCTGGCAGTGACGACGCTCGGCAACGAGCGCTCCGCTCTCCGCGTCGACGCCATGCAACAGTCGGTGTCGGACGACGACAGCGACGACCAGCGCCGCTTCTACCTGCAGTACTTCTTCCCGCCCTCGTCCGTGGGCGAGGTCGGCCGCGTTGGCATGCCAGGTGACCCCTCCCCCCCCCCCCCCCCCCCCCCCCTCTCCCCCCGGCGCGCTCGCGTCGCGTCTTGGCTTCGCCGACTATGCTTCCTGACACCCCCCCCCCCCCCCCTCCGGTCCTGATCTTCGGACGATACGATACGCCGATACGGCGTCGACGAAACGGAATTATCCCTGTCGTTGTTTGGACAGACTATCTTGCCCTCGGCAGTTGTCTCACCTTTGTTGTCGATTCTATCACGCAGGCCGGCGTGAGCTGGGCCACGGGCAGCTTGCAGAGCGCGCGCTCACGCCCGCAGTGCCGAGCCTCCAGGACTTCGACTACACCATCCGAGTGGAGTCCACCATCACGGAGTCCAACGGCTCCTCGTCCATGGCCTCCGTCTGCGGCGGCTGCCTTGCCATGCTCGACGCGGGTACGCCAAACTCACGCTCCACCCCCTTCGGCTATGAACCCCCGTGTCCCCCTACCCCTCGGCCGATGCGTAGTCCGTGTCGGCCGACAATCAGCCGCAATCCCGCTGCGGGTGCCGACGAACCTGTAAGAGAATCTGAATATACGACGAGCAGTGGACGGAAATCCCGACTAAATACTGCAAAATAGAATAGAGTAACGTTGCGATGGCGTGATGATGGCTACGTACTTTCGAGAATGCATGGGCGAATTTCAACATCAAGCCCCCCCCCCCTCCCCAACACCCCTTGCTGTACTGACGCCGCTGAGCCTTGCCGCTCGGCATTGTGTCTCCGCAGGGGTACCGATGAAGGACATGGTGGCGGGCGTGGCGATGGGGCTCATTCTGGAGCCGGATGGCTCCTTCGTGGTGCTGACCGACATCCTGGGCAGCGAAGACGCGCTTGGCGACATGGACTTCAAGGTCGCTGGCTCGGCGACGGGCGTCACCGCATTCCAGATGGACATCAAGGTGCGAGTGCCCGCCCATGACAGCGCTCACCTATCATGTGTTCATAGCTTGTCACGACATGCCATATGTCATACAATGCCAATGTCGTGCCGTGTCATGTCATTCCATGCCGTGCTATGCTGTGCTATGCTATGCTATGCCATGCCACGTCATGCCATGTCATGCCATGGCATGCTACGCCATGCTGTGCCATGCCATGCTGTGCCATGCCATGCCGTGCCATGCGATGCCATGCCATGCCGTGCCATGCCATGCCATGCCGATGCTATGCCATGCCATGCCATGCCATGCCATGCCATGCCATGCCGTGCCATGCCATGCCATGCCATGCCATGCCATGCCATGCCATGCCATGCCATGCCATGCCGTGCCATGCCATGCCATGCCATGCCATGCCATGCCATGACATGCCATGACATGCCATGCCATGCCATGCCATGGTGTGTCGTGCCGTGCCATGCCATGGTGTGTCGTGCCGTGCCATGCCATGGTGTGTCGTGCCGTGCTGTGCCATGCCATGCCATGCCATGCTATGCCATGCCGTGCCATGCCATACCATGCCATGCCGTGCCATGCCATGCCATGCCATGCCATGCCTTGCCATGCCATGCCGTGCCATGCCATGCCATGCCATGCCATGCCATGGTGTGTCGTGCCGTGCCATGCCATGGTGTGCCGTGCCATGCCATGGTGTGTCGTGCCGTGCTGTGCCATGCCATGCCATGCCATGCCATGCCATGCCATGCCATGCCATGCCAGGCCATGCCATGCTGTGCCGAGCCGTGCCGTGCCATGTCATGCCAATGCCAATGCCATGCTGTGCCGCGCCGTGCCGCACCATGCCTATGTCAATGTCATGTCGCGAATTTGGCTCATGAGGTGTCATGGCGCCCTGCCATGCTGGGTTGTGTCATTTCATATGCTGTGCCAAGCGACATCGAGCTAATTTAGCTCATATTTATGACATGGCGGTCCGTGATGTCTCAAGTCATTGGCCTGTCGTTTTGCGTAATGTCATGCCATATGCCACTGTCGATGCCAATGCCAATACCCAATGTCACGACATGCCGTGGTAATCCTACGTCGGCTTGGCATATGACGGCGTGCTGCTTTGTCACCTGTGGCGCCCTGTCAGGCCATGTTATGTCCATGCCTATTTTGCCTGTCATTCCAACGGGGCGGGGCATGACCTTTGTAATGCTGCCGCCGCCGCGTGGCGCAGGTGGAAGGAATCACGCTGGCCATCCTGGAGAAGGCGCTGGCGCAGGCCCTGCGCGCGCGCCAGGCGGTGCTGGCGGAGATGGGGAAGTGCGACCCGGCGCCCGCGGGGAAGCTGGCAGATACGGCGCCCAGGAATAAGAAGATTTCGGTGCGCACCCAGCGCCCACAGCGTCAAACGATCAATCAACCGCAAAATACCGTGACCATGATTTGGGTTCGCTACTATGTAGTATTGGCTTTTGCCCCCCCCCCCCCCCCCCCGCTTTGGCTGTGCAAGATTACACCAATTTATTACTTATTGCAGATCTATCATATTATACCACGAACGGCATGGTATTTTTTTAATGGTGATGCCCTTCAGCACGAAGGTCTGGGGGGTGCTAAAGGGCATCACCCGACCCCCAATTGGGTGCCTTGCTGTAGCCCTAATAATGAAATATCTAGACACCACGATAATAATACCCGGCAATCCATGAGAATGGTAAAAGTTAATTCCATTATGGAACAGAACGGAATCCCGAAGGGCAAATTAACACTTCATTATTTTTTGTAATCTGCGACCCCAATTTGATGAGGCGGCCGTATTCTACATATTTATAACCCTATTGTATTAGGGTATTAACACTGCAAAGGGTACACGAGGTCGGCGGGTGAATGACCCGCGATAGGGCGCGATGACTACTCGCCTCTGATGGCGCTACCTGTACCGTACCGTATCTGTACGTTACTCTGACTCCAAGCGCTCGTTGCGGTCGCCGTGGTGTGGCAGATCGACCCGAAGAAGGTGGGCGCCTTGATCGGGCAGCGCGGCTCCACCATCAACCGCATTCAGGAGGAGAGCGGCGCCAGCGTGTCCGTGGACCAGTCCGGCTCCGTCGCCCTCTCGGCCACCAGCGACGAGGCGATGAAGCTGGCGGAGGCGCTCGTCAAGCAGGCGGTGGCGGACGTGGAGGAGGGCGTGCTGTACAGGTCCGCCCGGCCCCGCGCTGTTGTACTCGCCCCCTCCGAAGGGGGGGGGGGGGGGGGGGGGCTTACGGGGCTGGGCGGGGTAAAGGTCATCTGAGTAGGGTTTAAATCCACTCTGATGACCCATAGGGTTTAGTGATCCGACAGCGGAAGCCGATGTTTTGCATGGGCCACACTTTTTGATATGTGCTAGACGGGTTTTTGGAGAAAGGCAGATGGGTACCATCATGCTGAAGCTAATAAGGCTATGATAGGGTTAGGGTTTTTATTGTGGCGAAACGTGATGTACTCAGTATAATCCTAGAAGAACGATGCCATGCATGAGCCCTACCTACCAGCTTGCTGGGTCAAAGTGTGCCAGAAATTTTGCCATTTATTTCGTGCACATACATGAGATCCCCTTCTCAACTGCTAGTACTACTTTTAGTATCCCCTTCTTAGTACTACTTTTAGTAGAAGGTGGATTTGTTACTCCCCTTCTCAACTGCTGCAGCACCATCAATAGAAACCGCGAGTCGAAAGAAAGTGTGGACATTGGCCTAATAAGGCGCAACAGTGCCAATCGCACCATCCTTAGAGTTGTTATGGCCTAATAAAGGGATCGAGTGTTGAGTAGTTCGAAACCCTTAAACGAGGGTATCATCCATCGCCCATCCTCAGACAGGGGGAATCCCCCCCCATGCTAGGTACGCGAGCTGACGTGTGTGGTGGACTTATCGCAGGGGGTGCAGGGTGGTGAAGGTGGTGCAGTTTGGCGCCTTTGTGGAGGTGCTCCCCGGCAAGGAGGGGCTGGTGCACATCAGCGAGCTCTCGGAGGGGCGGACCGCGGAGGTGACGGACGTCGTGAACGAGGGCGACATCATCGACGTCAAGTGCATCGGCCTCGAGGGCAACGGCAAGATCCGGCTGTCGCTCAAGGCGGCCACGGCGGAGCTGGAGGGCAGCATGTAACTGACCAGCGCACCCGCCTCCATTTATTCGGCGTCCATCTATTCGGCATCACATGCGCCGCCCCGCGGACAGCCCTGCACATGCACGTGGCCGGCCCCTCTGACCTTACACTCACCCCACTATGGCTGGTGCGCGATGCACAATCCGGCATATAGTGTGGAGAGGCGTCGGGTGCCCACCTCAAGCCGGTCAGCAAGCCATTGGGTACATTATTATTATTCATCTTATTCGTATTATTTTTCTTCTTATATTGTTAGTGATGTTATTATTATCAGTATTATCATTAATACTACTATTGTCATTGGTAGGTATGCTTAGTAGGTATATACATACACACACAGACACACACATATATATACATATATTTATATAGACATATGTATGGTATATTTTTGGGTACATATATTTATATAGACACATGTGTGGTATATTATTTAGCTTAGTAGGCATTTCTTTGTTGTATTACATTTCCCTTCATCCTCATAAAATTGCATGTTGTGACGCCATCATGCAAAAAGGAAATAGACATTCTTGTGAATTTGGGTTTGTTACCGCCCAGTAACATGACCATTAAATGGTGTTTTTCTTGTTTTGTAGCGAAACAACGACACTGTAAAGCTTGAATCGTTTAGTCAGCATGTGAGGCATGACATCGCCTCTCGGTATGCATTTCTTTCCTAGTTCAGCGGGCGAATGACTACGGAAACAAGTCGTGGTACCGCCACGGCATGGATGCCAACACCGCAAATACGCACGTATGCATAAATGAATTGGCATGATTGTTGTGGAATGCTGTGTATTATTATGTACTGGTGTGCATATTCGCACGTAGTACAGTGAGCGCAGTGCAGAACAGCCAGATGCATCGATCCGGCGGCTGCAGGTAGGTGGCGTCGTAAAAATATATAGCGCTATGTCTGTATATATGTTATATATAGATATATACACACATATACATATATATATATATACATATATATATATACGTCCATGTATTTATGTATATTCAAGTAGCAGGTTGACGAGCACTGGAGGCCCGTAGATATCTTATTATCGGCAGGCTGGGGGTAGCTGAGGGGTATCGGCGCAAACAGTATCAGGCTATTGCGTCCTCTGTGTTTTTCACTTTTGCCGGTGTTTTTGCCGGTGTTTTTGTTCACGACAACCGGGTGAGCAGTGGTGGGTATAATATGCCCATGGCGGTTATCCGGGATACGAGAACTGCAAGCACCGGGAAGGGGGGGGAGCCGACGACAGGGGAGTACGGCGGAGCGGTGGCGTACACAAAATCATTAATTACACAGTCGCTGCCGCGTGGCGGCAGCGACGATTGGGGCTGATGTGCGCGCGCCGGGCTCGAGGGGTAGCGGCGCCCGGCGGCCCGCGCCGCTACGTCGACGCAGTTTTCACCGGCGTGGCGACCGGCGTGCCGCCGCTCGCGCTGGCGGGGCGGTAGTCCAGGGGCGGCAGCGCGAGGTTGGCGCCGCCTGTGTTGGCGTGCAGCTTGAGCGGCGGCAGCCCCAGCAGCCCCTTCACCCGGAACTGCGCCGGCTGCGACGCAAAGTCCGTGTCGTCCTCCCCCACCACCGGCCTGCAGCCCAGAGCCGCCACGCCGCGTCAGCGGGGTCACTCCTTGTTCCATGCACAGTACGCGACTACGCGCGACGAGGAGCCCAACTCGTGACTTACCTAACGTACGAGGAGCCAAAACGTAGTGACGTAACGTACGTCGCGAATGCCCAACGCCCCAAGCTGGCTTCTCGCGCAGCTGCCATGTAGTCGCTGAGGCATATATAAAGAATTACAGGCATGGCATCGCGCCAGGGTACGCGCTCGATAATGTTTAACGGCGCGGTATATCCTAACCTTATCGTTTGGGCATATAAAATATTACTGGCGATCTTCGCACAACTTTCATCTATGGCAATGTACTCGCTTTCAGTTCGCTAAAACCCCCTTCACAGAGAGATACACAACACCCATCCGGAGATATATATCACATCACCACGAATACAGCACGTCTCAGGGGCGCCAAACATCGATTCATTTGTTTGTGATCCAATCGGATGTTTCGAGAACGGCCCACGATGTAGGTGTGAAGATGGGCCACTGATGCCCCCCATGCGCCTTGGTGGATATGGCCACGTCGGAGACGACGCCGTCCCTGCGTCCTACATACTGCCCTCTTCACCCTCCCCACGCGAAATACACCACCAACAAGGTGTGACTAAATGGTGGGCGTAGCCACTTGGAGGTCAGCGCAACAAGACAGAACGCCGAATGCGGGTGGGGAAGCAAAAGGGGGGGGGGGGGGGGGGGGGGGGGAGGTACACACGTTCGAGGCGTGCACTCCCCGCTCGCGACCGGGCCCTCCTTGGACGACCTGTTCGGCACGCAAACAGTCAGGTGGTGCCATGGCAAGCTGGGCTCGGAAGCTTGCGTAGTGACTCAATGTGTAGGCAGGTTCACAACAAACACAAGAACATATATACATATATAATGATAGACATATACATTCATATATACATACATAGACACAGATACACACAAGTATACATATGTACATAGACAAATATATACATATATATATATACACGTATAAATACATACATATATATCTATATGTATGATATATGACATATGATCATATGTATATATATGATGAATTGATACATATATATATAATATATATATATGTATATATATAATGTTATACATATACATATATGTAATCACACATCCACATCTGGACAGCATACATAGCATGTACACCTGCACAATGACGCACATAGATACCCGTGCGGATGTTGTGAATAGGGGAGGAACGGGGCTCAGCCCGCACCTCCTTTCGCCCGTCGCCCTGATCGGCCGGTTGGCCGGCGAGTTCTCGTCCCCGCCGGGGCCGCTGCTGCTGCTGCGGCTCCCCTTCTTGGCGCGGCTCGCCTTCTTCGGCTTTGGGGGGGTCCCGCCTGGCGTGCCGGGCGACAGCAGCGACGACGCGCCCGTTGGCGGCCGCCCGCTGACTGTGGAGCTGACGGAGGAGGCAGCGGAGGACGCCATGGGCGCCGCCTCCGGCGCCCGGTCCCGGCTGTAATTGCGGTGCCGCGAGGCGGCGGGGCTCGACGCGGCCGCCGTGGACGTCGAGGCGCCGCCGCCGCCGCTGTAGCTGAACGCCGAGCGCAGCGCGCCTGCCTCGTCGCCCTCGTCCACGTCGGGCAGCGCCCCCATCGGCACGCTGCTCTCCACGGCGCCGCGCGTCGCGGGCTGGCCGCTCCCGGCGGCGGAGGGTGGGCCGCCAGCGGTGCAGTACTCGTCGGAGGCGACGTACGTGGGGTGCTCCGCCTCGCCCTGCTTGACTGTGGCAGGAGGGGAGCAACGGCAGTGAGGGTGTCGGTCATGCAGTCGCTGCCGGTGCGTTTGTGGGGACGGAGGTGGGCACCACGGGCTAGAAAGCTCTCTCCCATGGCTTGCAGAAAAAAGTATATACACCGGGGGTCGTGGCCGCCGGGAAGCTTGTCCAGACAGGGGCGCGGCATTGGCCGCGGCACTCCCCCCCCCCCTCCCCCCTTTTGCCCCAACCTAGGCATGACAGTGTGGACGACAGGGGGCTCACGGGCGACAAAGGGGTGGTTGAGCAGGTCGTCCGCTGTGGGGCGCGCGGTGGGGTCACGCTGCAGGCAGAGCAGGATGAACTCCGCCGCCTGGGGCGACAGCGTCTCCGGGATGGTGGGCAGCTCCGCGGAGCTCGCGATCTTGAAGATGGCTTGCACCTGCGGGAAGTCGGCGCGGGAAGCGATGGGAGGGGGGAACCGGGGGAAGGGGGTCAGTGATGCATGTGGGGCGGTGGAGTGATCAGACATACATACACACTTCCACATAACTATATATGTCGTGTCTATCCATGTATATTAGTATGTATATCTATAAATATATATGTATATAGCAGCATGATAAGATGTATCTAATACACTGCGCCAGTTGATTGGCTTCACTTGTGCAGGGTATACTGGTGGGCTTCACCACAGCGCAGCCAGAATTGCATGTGTTGTTCGTGATATACTTTGAAATCTTTTGATGAGCGTACATAATTTCCCTTCATGTTAGCCCCCGCACGCTCGCAAGGGGAAAAGGCGGGGGGCATAATGATTATTATGCGCCGACTCAAAGCACCTCTGATTGTCTCCATATCACACGTTATGTTGTTTTTCAAGGGGACACACACACCCCAACAAATATGTATAACTAATATGTGTACGATAGGTATTTGACTATCACACGTGCAGTATGTGTGCTGGTTGACACGATGCAGGTAATGCCTCTGGGTATTCCATGATTGCGCGGCGGCGCACCTGCGTCGAGCACTGGCTCCACGGCGGCTGACCCGTTGCCATCTCCAGCACAGTGCAGCCCACCGACCAGATGTCCGCCGCCACGCCGTGCCCGCGCTGCCGGATGACCTCCGGCGCCTGCGTGTCATATGTGTGTGTAGGGGGGGGGGGGGGGGTCATCGCCGGCACCCGGGGGGGAATCACCGTCCCTACTCCTAATGACTACAGTACTAAACATCGATGATGTTAAGAGTTTGGATGCTGATTAGGGTATGGGTTATTTCAGGGCTTGAAGGGTTTGGATTTTCTAGTATAATGATTCCACACTTTGCTTGTGTTTTGGGGGAATTGGGTCTTTGACCTAAAACATAAGTCCAAAACCCCGTCCTAAACCATGCGAGTCGGTTGGCCTCGCACACTAAATAGGCCATGTTAAATGGTGAGATGATACGTAGGTTTTGTATACCCTAACTACTTCCGCGTAACACTGTGTGTGCTATACAGTTCCAGTACAGGTTACAGTTCAGAAAAGTGTTAGTTTGCGTTTAAGTATTATTTCCGAAGTTAGTTAAGTATTTTGTACATATTTTTACGCTCAGCTACTGCCGTATAACACTTGGCCGGGTGCTGTACGAGTACTCGCAACACCCAAGGACTTGGGTTGGAAAGGTTACCATCCCAAGTAGCAGATGTGCGCCGTGGCGGCAATTCAGATATATGGTTTTAGAGCAATAATAGCAACCAATCCAAGAATCACCTGTTTACTTACGGTGGTGGTGTTTGTGCGAGGGGGGGGGGGGGGGGGGGGGGGAGGGTTCACCATCCAGAAGGCGCTGCCCTTGAAGGAGCGCGTGAAGGACATGTGCTCCACCATCTGCTTGGCCATCCCAAAGTCGGCCAGCTTGATGCGCCCGTTCTTCTCCACCAGCAGGTTGGCGCCCTTGATGTCGCGGTGCACGGTGCGCGAGGCGTGCAGGTACGCTAGGCCTGCATGGCACCGCCGTCCCCAGGGGGAGGGGAAGGGGCCCACACCCGCCTCAGCCACACCCGGACGCCGACCACAAGCAGCGCCGGGTGCAGTGGACCACAGCATGATTGGACCCCGCAGCATGCTGCAGTACTCAAGCGCCGATGCTACGCCATGGCTGCCGACGCGGTAACAACAACACCGCGAATGTGGACCTGCCATGCCTGCCAGGCGTCAAAACGTGGACAAATCTACAGCGGAACTACACGTACCGGCGTGCCTATACAAACCCGTTTGATCAGCCTAAAACCCTCAAATTGGACTTGCATGCCACCTGTAAGAACATTTGCTGTAGTTCAGCTGTAGTTTTAGTCTAAGTTGGACCTCTGCCAGGCAAGGCAAATTGCTATTTGCAGTATTAAAATGGCCGCATCGGCACCCGTACAGGGTTGTTCCTATAGGTTGTTGTCTCCAACCCCAGCTGGAGGGTGATATTACGGGTTCATGCCAGTGCGCCGGCACCCGTAACCAGGGCATCAGGGTGCGGGGGGCGGAGGCCAAGGAGGCAGAGGGAGGAAAGGCCACCTTTGAGGATCTGCCGTGTGTAGACGCGGATGACCGACTCGACGAGCGGGCCAAAGCGCTGGATGAGGCTGGCGATGGAGCCGCCGGGCACGTACTCCAGGAAGATGTACAGCCGCTTGGCCTCCCGCAGCGTGCCGACGTACTTCACGATGTTGGGGTGGTTCAGCGTGCCCAGCAGCTTGACCTGCGGGGAGGTGGGACACGCCCGCCTTCAACAGCTGTGCTCCGATGCGACCCTGCGTGTGCTCTCCTGGCTGCTGGCAAGCAGCCCCTGTGTCATCCCCTTGCCGGGCCTAGACACGGACCTCGCCGGCAATGAGCATGTAGGTTTTTATGGTTTAATGATGATGATGATGATGATGATGTGCAATGATCTGCACTGCGGCTGCTGAACACCGCGCCAACACCAACACATGCAACATGGGTCATCATGTGCAGAATGGGTATGCCGATCGTTATCATGCCAACACGGCATGCTCATCGCCATGGATGATTGGGTGGTGTGTGTGCTGGCTGACTCTATAGGGGAAGGCGGAGCCCTCACGGAGGCCATGGTGTGAGAGCTCATGGTGACACGAGATGAGCGGGCAGGTTTCCGAAATCTCATGATGGGGTGGGTGGGTGGAGGACATGTCGCGATGCCATGACTGTGTCGACATGCTATCAGGTGCGTCTCGGCGGGTGTGTGCGCGCACCTCGCACTCCAGCTGCTCCACCGCCTCCTTCATCTTGTGCGCCTCCACGTTGACGGCCACCTCCTTCACCGCCAGCAGCTCCCCCGTCATGTTGTTCAGCCCAATAAACACGCTGCCGAAGGATCCAGTGCCAATGGTGTCCCCCCGCTGCCACTTCTCCGGCATGTGCGGCCCCGCGGTGGGCACCGGTTCGTCAGCGAGGGGGCGGGGGCGCTCCTCCTCCACCGCACCGGCCGTCCCGCGCTGCCCGTGGTGCTTGGCGCGCAGGCTGCCCGGCAGCGCGCCGCCGCCCTTGTCGCCCTCTAGTCCCTCCTTCCCACCTCCGTTGGCGTACATCTTTATTGGGGAGTCATCGCCGCTAGGCGACTGGAAAGAGACGTCCGGCGAGAATGTCGCGGAACCACCCTTGCGCTGCTCCCCCCGCTCCCGCTCCCCCTGCTGCAACGGCGACTGCGACTGCGACTGCTCCGTCGCGCAGACGCTCAGGTCGGAGCCGCGCGGCGCGACGGACTGCGTCGACCGCCGAATGCCCAGCACCTTGCTGCTGCTGGTGCCCATCGCTTCCTCGCGCCAGCCCCAGTTCAGCCTGCCCACGCACTTGGAACCAGTGCCACCACCGGTGCGAGCGCGAGCGCCTCGCCGCCGGGGGGTATCCGGCTATAGCTCCCTATGCCTTCCTCTCGGAGGAGGTCGCTCAACTGCTGGGCAACGGGATGCCCACCCTCCTGCTGCGCGGACCCGCCAAGTTCAGCCGCCTCACATGCGCCCCCCCCCCTCCTGCACGACGGAGGCGGAGGCAGCGCCCAGGCGAGCCGAATTCGCCGCCTGGCTAGAAGCTCCAAGGGAGTGGCGAGGGGGCGTGCGGGCTTGGCGCTGCCCAGCAGATAGCGGCGGGACTGCCTGATGCCTGTATGTGAGGTGCGAGAGGCGCGCGGGTGGGCGCCGCGCTAAGGGCGACGGCGGAGGCGCGCCGCGTACGCTATCTGAAGAGCGGACGCACCCGAATGATACCCTGCCTGCTTGCGTGCTGGAATCGGTGTCGAACTTTGGCAGGGTGAAGATAGGTACCCGCCGCCTGGCTGGGGGAGATTCCTGGTAGCGCAAAGAGCGCCGGGGGGGGGGGGGGGGGGGGGGGGGGGGGTGGGTTGCCGCGGCATGCGCTGGGAGCGATTGCACGAGGTTGTGAAGCCGTTATATTGCGACGTAGTGCGCCGATGGACGGGCGCACATGTACCGTAATATCCCATCATACACGTACAGCCCCGCAGTAGTATGCACTATATGCAGTGCCGCGGGGGCTTAATTAATGTCGCGATAGTCGGCAGCGATGAATGAATTGGTATACCGAAAATTACTATGAATTGGGTCTACTCCGCGAGGGATCCCGCGACTAATAGCGACGAAATCCTCCCGCGCCAGCACATCCCCCGATTCTGCGTAATGAAGCATCAGCATCATCAGTGGCACACCTGAACTCTTGATGTACAGTATTGTACTGTGTCGTCCAGTCCGAGCAGTGATATGACGAGCGCCCGGGCGGGTTACAAATTAGTTATAACGTACCGTAATACCATCGGCACACCTTAATACAGTAAGGCGAGATTATATACCGTCATGTAGCACTCATATTGCATTTATAGCAACCACATTCTCCCCCGCACGCGAAAATTGTCCGCGATATTATATAATACGAGTGCGGTACCGTCACTCGAGTTTTCGCAGAATCGAACCGTGCTTCATGGCCAGCACCCAGATACGGGTTGTGCCAGTATATGCAGTACTTTTCGCTTTGTGCGTACCCGCCGCTGACAGGAGTGATAGATACAGTTCAGTGATAGATGCACGCGCGTGTAATGTATTCATACAGGCTGCGGTACATCAGGCGGTATAATTACATGAGCTGGCAGCAGATGGCGATATATCACCACAGAAGGACAGAAGGCTGCGGTACCCGTACATCAGGTAGTCGCTACCGGTACAGTCCAGCGCGCCGCGGCGGCCGTCGCGCTTCAGGCCATCCATCTTCCCCTTGCAAGCTGACGACAGACCCAAGCCGGCGCCGCAGTGACGCCACCCCTCGAAACAGCCACCTTGGCTGCAGTCGGCTCCCGGTCTCGCGCGTGCCGTGCTGGCTTCGCCATCCGCTAAGCATCGGTCCGGTTTAGCGGAGTGCGCAGCCGTGCAGGCGCCCTCCAGCCCGGCGAGGAGTTCACAAGAGGGGAGCAAAGTACTGCAAGGGGGGGAGCCGCGGGCACAGGCCAGCGCGACCGCCGCTGCCAGCGCTCGGGCAGCGCGACAGGCCGCTGCTCGTGGGGCGCGGTGCCGAGCATCGCCAACATGGCTGCCTGCGCGCGCACCCCGGGCCCCTTTCGGTGCCTGCTGCTGCTGGCGCTGCTGGGATGCGCCGCAGGTGGGCGCCCCCATCCCGGCCCGCATGTCTGCGACACCGCGGCCAATACGGCGCCAAAGTATGGGTATTATTTTCGTAGCTGCCGCCCGCGCCGCGAGGTGGCTGCTGCTGGTCCAGGTGGTGTTGTGGGTGAGGGGGGCGGGGCATGGACGCGCGCTGCGCTGCCTGGCCGGCGAGTCCACTGGCCCGAGCGATATAGCATACATTTGGCCTCGACCAGTCGGGCCTGTCTTCCTGCGGCTCTGTCCCCCAGCCTGCATCCGCCGCGGGAAGTGCTGCGGAACTCTCCCACTGCCGCCAGTCGGGAGGAATCACAGCGGGTTCCGGGCGGGGGGGGGGGGGGGGCTGCCAGCACATTCAACTGTTATTGTATGCGCTAAGACTGAAGGCGGGCGGTTGTGGTCATAATTGGGCAGGGATGCAGCTGTCGAAGGTTCTTGCCGTCGTAGTCCTGACGCCGGCCCCTGGCCCCGCGTCTGCTCCCGGTCCGCAGGCACGCACTTCCGGTATGGCGTGATCAGCTGGTGGGTCGGGCCGGACTCGCTAGCCGGTGTCAGCAATGGCGCCGGCAGCCCGGTGTACCAGGCGGTGTTCGAAGTGAAGGGCGCCTGGCGGCGGGACTACTCCTGGGGCGCGCTCTACAACGAGCAGTGGCGCAGCGGCCCCACCGACTCGTGGAAGCAGGCCGCCATCGCGAACGGCGACTTCGACTGCTCCGCCGTGAACAACAACAACCCAGTCACCTCGGGCATCCAGTGCTTTGATCAGGGCAACAACCTCATCGTCTCCGCGCAGCAATACTCCAAGTACCCCCCCCCCCCTCCCCCTTACGCCCGACACACCCAGGTTTCCGCGCGAAGTTGTGTTCTGCTGCGATGCTGTTTCGAGTGGGGGTTTTTTGTGCCTGGGCATGTCGCCGGGCCGGGACAGAAAGTTCGGCCACCCAAAAAGCACAGAGTCATCCAACAAGCATGGGGAGGGGGGAGGGGGAACGCTACCCCCCTTGGAGCGCATGCGGGCGTTTGGGTCTTCTTGCTCCAGGGGGATGGCTCCATGGCTGAACACCTCCCCTGCACCCTCCCCCCCCCCCCCCCCCCCCCCCCCGCCCCACAGCTACCAGATCAAGTTCCCCACGGGCGTCGGCTTCCAGGGCCTGCCGCTGCCGCCCTCACAGCAGCAGTGCGCCAGCCCGCTGCACAAGGTGAGCGCGCGGAGGGATCAGGGCTGCTGCTGCCGCTGATGGAGGGAGGGCGGTGGAAGCGCAAGTAGTGGGAGGGGGTGCCGCTGGTTTGCTTGGCACGGGGGCTGAGCGGCTTGCTGTGGCATGCAGGGCGCGCTGGGCTCGGCGCAGTCCGGCAAGTACGGCGGCCCGGGCCCCTCGCTGGGGCAGCTGGACCCCGCGCTCGGCGACGGCTTCTGGGGCGTCGCTGGCTCGGAGGACAAGACGACCGCGAGCATCGGCGACGACTTTGACGGTGACCTCGGCGCGCTGTTCCCCGCCGTCAACATCTCCTCCACCGGCGTCTGCGCACCCTGGGCGGAGAGCTACGGCTTTTTCTTTGGCGACGGCGACTCGGCGGAGGAGGTGCCCCTTCTCCCCTTTTACCCCCCCTGCCTGTCCTTGTCCTTGGCCTTGTCCTTCCTGCGCCGCCATGGTGGGTGGCCTCTTGCTTTTCAGCTGACGCCAATGACACCCATGGCCCTGGGCTGAGCAGTGCGCTTGTATGTTGACGCTCCCCGCAGGTCGTGGTGCAGGTGACGGACATTGACTTTGATCGCGGCCTGGTGGGCAACGTGCTGCGCGCCACCTCGGCCTACATCGTGCACAACTACACCGCGCCGTTTGACGCCTCGGCCGCGGGGTCGCCCAAGCCGTGGGTGGCGTACTGGACGGGCGGCAACCGCATCTCGCAGCTCCAGAACAACGCGGACGGCCGCTTCCGCCTGGAGATCGACGTGCGCTTCCTCACCACCGGCTGCTCCTCCGCCGCGGGCTGCCGGGTCGTCAACAACCGCTCGCCCATCGTGGCGCAGATCCCCGTCATGCCGGTGGTGTACACCGCCAGCGGCGTCGCCAACTTCCAGGTGGCCGCGTACGACCCCGACTTTGGCGACCGCAAGGATCAGGTCCGCTTCTTCGTCGGCTCGCAGCAGGAGCACGGCTACGTGCTCGCCAACTACGTGCGCTACCGCGAGACGCCCACGAGCGACGTCCTGGAGGACGCGACCTACTACCCCGACGTCTACCACCGCACCATCTGCGAGAAGAACGTGGCGGACCCCGCGGTCTGCGGCGACCCTGCGCTCGTGGGCCCCAACAAGGTCGTCGTCTTTGGGCCCAACTACGCGGGCGACCCCACGCTCACCGCGGAGGGCGGCCCCAACTCGACCCTCTACGGTGAGTGGGACCCCAAGTTCCGCATCGCGCACGCGCCGTACGACGTCAACAACGACACGCTCTCCATCGGCGCGCGCAACGGCATGGTCAGCTGGGAGGTGGGCACCGGCCCCACCGCCGGCATCGCGCCCGGCTTTTACCAGCTCACCGTCATGGTCGAGGAGCGCATCGACCACGACGTCTGGACCACGTTGGACCCGGACACCTCGTTCCGCACCGGCTACCAGTTCCCGGGCGCCGACTACTACGCCGGCTACGACATGGACACCGGCGACGACGTGGTGGGCGTGATCGGCAGCTTTGCCAACGCGCCCACTGCGCGATTCGCGGGCCCAAAGGTCCCCGTGGACTTCATGCTCTACCTGTACCCCTCCATGCACTACTGCTCGGGCAACTGCGACCGCTCGAGCAGCGGCAACGTCATGCAGACCTTTGAGTCGGCGGATGGCCTGTACGGCGACCCCAGCACCGACACGCGCCCCGGCGACGGCCTCGCGGGGCCCGGCACCGGGCAGTGCAAGATCTGCGGCGGCGGCGGCAGCTACACCAGCATCCCCGGCGACAGCGGCATGGTGTACAGGGACGCGGTGAAGGACAGCCTGAGCTACTGCCAGGTCATCAACGCCCGCACCACTGCGCCCATCCAGACCGCCTACGCGCGCGGCTACGACAACCAGACGGGCGTCGAGGAGTACGGCCTGTGGCGCGCCTCGCTGCAGAGCGACTCGTCGTGGAAGGACTACAGTGACACGTGCAACATGTGGGCTGCCCCCGCCCTTCCCTTGTTTCTAATCCCCCTCTGCCACTGCCGCCTTGCATTTGATGCTAACCACTTGCCCACTTTGTCACGGAATGCATGCATGGTAATAATAATATAATGATAATAATAAAGTCTTTGCGGCTTACAATAATTTGATGCTATTATAATTGAAGCTATGATGATTAATTTGACAATGTGATGGTAATACCCAGAGCTGACAACCGCCCTCGCCTCCGTTTCACGTTTGCAGTGCGAGCACGTCGTTCACCAATGGCCTCACCTGCCTGGAGGACCCCAGCTGCAACGTGGCCTGGACCTTCCAGGGCTGCCTGGGCGTGTCCTGGGACGGCGCCAACTCGATTGTACCCTACGACGGCATCTTTGAGACCTGCCAGATCAACAACCCGCCGCGCTTCATCACTGAGTGCGACTGCGACGGCAATGCCTGGCTGGCGCAGACGGGAAGCAACCCTATCTACACGCCCTCTGCGCAGGACTGCCTCTATAACATGAAGGCCGACGGCTCGGGCATCGAGCGCGCCTCGTTCGGCGACTGCTGCGCCAACCCCATCACCCCCATTGCCACCACCGACCCGACTGTGGCGGAGTACCCCGGCATGTTCCGCACCGGAACTATCCGAGGCATCCTGGTGAGCCCTGCCCCTGCGTCGATCCCGCCGCACCCGATCCTGAGTTATGTCATGAATACGCCGTAGCTGTAATGGTGTCGACTCGTCTCGTGTACGTAATGCGTTTCGTTCTCCGGGCGACGTGTCGGAAAGTGACATTCTCTGACAACTTCTGGTTCCGTTCAACTGCGCAGGGTCTGGACCTGTTCTTCTACCTGGTGGCGACGGACGACGATCAGTGCGTGGAGCTGGTGATCGGCGACACGGGGCTCCCGAGCCCGTACATGGAGCTCGAGCCGCACGTGCGCATAAACCAGAAAACCGTGTCGCGCCGGTTCACCTTTAACCCGCCCACGTCGATCAACGCGACGGCGACCAACGACCCGCGCGAGACCTTCTCCAAGGTGTGCTTCTACGTGACGGACAAGTACCTCATGACGGCGTACCCCTTCCACTGCCTGCACATCGAGCTGGTGCCCCCGGTGGCCGCCAAGTGGTGCGACGAGGACGCGAGCAACGGCGTCGCCGCGCCGGACGCCACGCCCGGCACGGCGACCAACACGCTCGAGGAGTACGCGGTGCTCAAAGCGTACGCGGGCGAGCAGGTGGCGCTGCCGCTATGCGTGTACAAGAGCGAGAGCGCCAACGTGCAGCACCGCATGCAGATCCTGCCGGTGATGGAGGGCTCGCCCGGCGACTTTCCCAACATGTACAACTTCAGCTACCCGTACGACGCGATCAACTTCCCGCCGCAGTCGACCGGCCCGGTGACCGCCTCCATCGCCGCCATCCCCGACCCCGGATGGACCCTTGCGGCGACGCTCGACGGCGCCGGCGACCCGATCACCACGCTCGACCCCTACTACCGCACCTTCACCTTCACGCCCGACGCCAGCCAGGAGTGCCTGTACACTGTGTGCTTCCGCGGCGTGGACGTGGAGGCGGCCGACCTGGTCGACCCCTCGGAGACGCCGACGCAGTACACCAGCGTGCGCTGCTACCGCATCGAGGTCTACAACAGCGTGCTCGAGTTTGACGGCGCCGCGGAGGCGCAGGTGATGGGGCTTAGCGAGCGGGTCACCATCCCCGACGGCTTCTCCATGGCCGCGTGGGCGATGCCGGCCTGCGTGGCGCCCGGCACCAACATGACCGTCATGTACTTCGGCAGCGTGCGGCACTTCCCCACCAGGCAGGCCACCCGCCAGGCCGGCTACGACACCGGCCTGCCGCTGCGCAACAGCATCAAGTGGGCGCAGACGGAGGAGGGTCACGGCCGCTTCTACTACGAGGACTGGCGCGTGGGGATCAAGGCCTCGGAAGCGGTGTACGCCTGCGACGCCTGGCACTTTGTCGCGTTCACCGTGGGCGAGGACCACCACGCGGTGCTGTACGTGGACGGCGCGGAGCCGACGAGCGCGGGCGGCAGCTCGGCGCACACCCGCGCTTCGACGCAGCTCGGCTTCCTCACGCCCTCTCGCCCCGACACCCCCGACGACATCACGACCGGCACCGGCCGCTTCGTGCTGGGCTCCCACATGGGCATGCAGGCGATGGTGGGACAGCTGGACGACGTGTACGTGTGGAACCGCGCGCTGGACGCCGAGGAGGTCGGCAGCGTGATGGCCGCGCGCACGCTGTACGGCGACGACGCGGTCCAGGAGGGGCTGCTCGTGTGGTTCCCCATGCGCGACGCGGCCGGCGGCGACACGCTCCCGCTTGCCGACTACGCGATGAGCGGCACGGCGCCCATGTCGCTGGCCAGCACGGGCGAGGTGCCGCCCGTGGTGGTCGACGCCGCCACGCCCGCCGTGGTGCCCTGCGTGCTGGGGCTCGAGATGCCCGTCGGCCCGACCGACGGCCTCTGCACGCAGCGCGTGTACGGCTGGAACTTCGCGCGCGGCGTCGCCAACCACGTGCGCTTCGGCGACCTCACCGTGCCCGCCACGTTCATCAACGACACGGAGCTGATGGTGGAGACGCCCGGCCACGTGTCGCCGCGCTTTGTGAGCGTGACGGCGAGCAACAACGGCGTCCACTTTACGGACGAAGCCGGCGTGGGCCGCAAGACCGAGTTTCTGTACATGGACGCCGGCCTGTACATGGACGGCGCCGACGGCGGCGCGCTCGCGGACGCGGTGTGCCCCGACCTGCCCGACCGCAGCGTCACCTTCGGCGCCTGGGTGTGCGTGGACTGCGGGCAGCCGGTGGTGCACTACGACGCGCCGCACCCCGGGCAGCCCAACCCCGAGCCGGAGGGCCGGCCGCCCAAGCCGACGGACCAGGTGCTGCTGCCGCTACAGAACCTCGCCGGCGCCAACGGCAACCCCGCGCTCTACCAGTGATCGGCGCCCAGCCAGACCGCCCCCCCCCCCCCCCCCCTCCCCACCTTCCTTCGCCAGTGCCTCGGGTCGAGCTCTGCCGGCCGCCGCCGAGGGGCCGGCTCCCGGTGTGCATCGCGCACGCCACCCACGGGAGCGCCCCGCCCGGCGCGCGGCGGGTGTCGCAGCTCCCCGCTTGCACGCCGTTTCCCTTGCAGCTCTGGCCAGCAGCGGGCTGGGGAAGCTGCACGGCGCCGTGGCCCCGTGCCTCGGGTTGTAATGGATCCACCCATTTATCACGCTACAGGCCGTGCCGATGTCGCTCATATCCCGCGCAGCAAATAACCTGCCTGCATACACTCTTCCACAAATTCCCTGCCAATACACTGTTCCACACATACATGTTGCAATGTACATGCCACGCAGCAGTAGGAGCCATCCCTAAGTCAGGGCCGACCATGAGGCTTTGCATTCCTGCCGCCAAAGGGGGAGGGGGGGGGGGTGGGGGGGGGGCAATGCGACACCTGCCACGCCAGGCTGCAGCCGCCATCACCACTGCCAGCTACGCGCGCTCGCTGGGCACGACTCCATTGCCGACATGCTAATTACTACCTAGTGCATACACCCCGCCACTCCGCCGGGGGCTACTCGCGCCAGCAAGTATGAACTCACCGAGATGCCATACAGCTACATGCAGTTTGTCGGTTGCGATATGCTTGTGCCGTCCAGAGTCGTTACTGACGTAGCTCTTGCGATTTCCTCCCTGACCAGCGCACAATGCGAGCCAGGACTAGTTACATAAAGGAAGGGGGAGAGGTGGGTGCTATATGTGTGTATATGTTGAGACTCATGTGGACATACGGCCCATGTGGACATGGAGCCTCCATTGACCCATGTCCACATGGAATGTCCTATGTCCACATGGGTCTGGACATATATATCCCTGCGCGGGAGGGCAGCAGGGTAGGCTCGACCCTGTTGCACAGAGCCCGCGGAGATACCTCATCTAGCTAGGGTGTATGTATGAGCATTTAGCAATCCCCCCCCCCCCACCCCCCCCCCCCCCCCCCCCGGGGCGAGGGCACGTGGTTAGGGGGGGCGCAGGGAGTCGGTGACGGGGACGGTGTTGTGGCAGGTGAAGGCCCGGTGCGCGTTGCCGCGTTTCAGCCCGATACTCATGGCCGCGCTCGTGGTGACCTGCGAGGCGGTGGTGCTGGTCACTACCATCCCTTGCTCCAGCGCCACCTTGGCAATCTCGCATGCAGCGGCACTCGCCGGCCAGTCCGTGCAGCGGTCAGGCAACCCGGCTGTGCGCCTGGGGATTGGGTGCGGCGGCAGAGCTATGTAATGATGCACAATATACGAATACTAGCGCAAGGGTGGCAAATAATTTGAAACGGCAGGGCGCCTAGCTGCCTGTAATTTGCCATCCTTCTGGCGTTTTTTCGCTATTTCTATTGTATTCCGCTATTATATTATATCTTATTCTTATCAATGCTGGAGCGATCATTCCGCCGTAATACTGTAGTGTTTAGACGCGATACTGAGGATCGTGTGATCCTTCATGTCATCATGGCCGTCGTTAATTGGCCATCCTTCTGGCGTTTTTCGCTATTTCTATTGCATTCCGCTATTCTATTATCTTGTCCTTATTCCTGCTGAGGTAATTATTCCGCCCTACTATATTGTTCAGACGCGATACTAAGGTTGTGTGACCATTCATGTCTACACTGCTTGCTGACTACAAGCACGGTGTATATTGCAATCCTTCCCAATAACGCGCTATGTATAATCCGTACCAGTCTACCCGCGACGTATTCTCGAGTAACATAATAAGGACTAGCGACCTGACCCGCAAACTAGACGCTACCTGACACGCAAAACTATAATAGCGCGTAGTCAGCCCCATTACTGCTTTACTTTACGTTATTTTATCGTTGTGCATTGGTACGCATTCCTGTAATACTCTCTACTTTCAAACATAGCACGTATACTTTTTCATGGATAAATACTACAAACTCAAACAATGTACTTAGTGCTTTCTAAAAGCGAAGCGCAGTACGGCTGGGATGTATCTGTCAGATTATTTTCACAAAAAGCCCAACGAATATTCTAAATAAATAAAATATATTGTATTCTATTCAATTTTCAATTGCCGAGCTTTCATCCTAAAAGACTGTTGAATTGGTTGAAAATGTCTCTAGAATGTGTGTTCGGGACAAATCATTTATTCCTTTTCCAGAACGTGTAGGAATGACCCGCAGCCAAGTCGTGTTAAGGGGGGGGGGGGGGGGGGGGGGTCCCCACATGCCGTCATGGGCCGCTCTGCTTCCCTCAGCACAGCAACGGCAGCGTCCCGCCGGCTGATGCCGCCGCCGCCCTGAGCCAGCGGCTCTGCCAGCGGCGGCGGCGCAATGCCGGCGTCGTTGCTGTCGGCGCCGCTGGATATCTCGACGTCTCTGTCCATGCCGTCGCTGGGGAGATCTCCACCAGCTCCAGTTCTACCTCTCCGCCATCCTCCGAGGCGTCCTCGATCACAATGACGCCGTCAGAGGGGGCGTCCGCCTCTGCGCGGCCGACGACCTGGGCCCAAAAGGGGAACCAGTGGGCACAATTTCAGGCACGCTGCGTCACCGTAGCGGTTGCCGTTGTCATGGACCATATGGTATGGTAGTTCAAGCAGGGGGCAAAGCGATTGTGTACCGGTCATTTGCCGTCTTGTTTGTGCTTCAACGCGATGCATGCGCATGAAATAGACAAGACGGAGAAAGTTCTTTGATAACATTGGGCGGTTAGTGTTTGAAATGGTGCCAAACATGTGCTTGATGTTGACTGCCTCGCATCCTTGGCCGCAGGCGGCGTTGGCTGCTGCCAGATCAAGCTTCGAGTTATATTCCGCCGTACTGTATTGTTTATAAGCGATAAATAATGGATTATGTGATCGTTCCTTCGTGTCATCATGGCTTTCTTTACGTTGCCATCCCTCTGGCGTTTTTCGCTATTTCTATTATTATATTCCGCTATTCTATTATCTTATTCGTATTACTGCTGAGGTGTTCATTCCGCTTTACTATATTGTTTAGACGCGATACTAAGGACTGTGTGATCATTCATGTCTACACTGCTTGCTGACTACACCAAGCACGGCGCATATTGCAATCCTTCCCAAACGCGCTATGTATAATCCGTACCAGTCTACCCGCGATGTATTCTTGAGTTACATAATAAGGACTAGCGACCTGACCCGCAAACTATACTACGCTACCCGACACGCAAAACTATAATAGCGCGTAGTCAGCCCCATTACTGCTTTACTTTACGTTATTGTTTCGTTGTGCATTGGTACTACGCATTCCTGTAATACTCTCTACTTTCAAACATAGCACGCACGTATACTCTTTCATGGATAAATACTACAAACCCAAACAATGTACTTAGTGCTTTCCGAAAGCGAAGCGCAGTACGGCTGGAATGTATCTGTCAGATTATTTTCACGCAAAGCCCAACGAATTTTCTAAATAAATAATAGAATGTATTCTATTCTATTCTATTTCTAATTGCCGAGCTTTCATCCTAACAGACTGTCGAATTAATTGAAAAGGTGTCTAAACGTGTGTTCGGGACATATCATTAATTCCTTTTGCAGAACGTGTAGGAATGACCCGCCGCCAAGTCGTGTTAAGGGGGGGGGGGGGGGGGGGGGGGGGGCAATCTCCACCTGCCGTCATGGGCCGCTCTGCTTCCCTCAGCACAGCAACGGTAGCGTCCCGCCAGCTGATGCCGCCGCCGCCCTGACCCAGCTGCTCTGCCAGCGGCGGCGGCGGCGCAATGCCGGCGTCGTTGCTGTCGGCTCCGCCGGATGACCTCTCGACGTCGCTGTCCTCGCCGTCGCTGGGGGGAATCTGTGTGTATATATGTATATATATATGTTTGTATGTGTGTGTGTGTACATAATACACAATAAGTAAATATGTGTCTACATACATAGTGCGGCACTCGTAGTTGGATAGATACTTATATATATAAAGAGTATCAGTACTACAACATGACTTATCAACATGTGCTATTATATTCCTATTCATATTCCTAATCTTTCTAATCTATTCTGATTGCCGAACTTGCATCCTATTGAATTGGCGAGTTCGCTACTTCACTACGTCGTCCGGCACGTATAAAAACTAATTCTCGCAGCCTGTGCATCATCACCAATCAGCATATAAATACAAACAAATTAAACATTAACCGGCATAGTCGCTTAGTTACTCGCTTCTACACCTGCCCACAAACGTCTTGCCTCTCTTGTCAAGCATCAATTGTAGATTGGCTCATTATGAGCCCTCACCTTCGTTTCCGGCCGCGTCCTTCCATGTGCCAGACGTGAGCATGCCATCATGCGTGGGGCCAGCCCCAAGTGGCGTTTGTTGTGCTCGCGTTGCAAAAGTCATACGTGTGCGTGTCACTGTTCAGCATTAGTAACGAATTTGATAACCCAATGTCATGAGGGCAGGAGTTCTTGTATGGCACGTATATGCGTTCTATGTGTACGGCGGACGCCAAGAGTCAGCTCTAGCTACCATCGTAGAACATATTCACAAAGGCGCGCTCTCCCCAGCATCGTCATGCAAGCGAGCAGCTCCCGCAAAACGGCCATTTTTGCAATTAAGGCTTGCTCCAACGCCAGCCCACCTACAGCTGATGTCCACATTCATTGCGCCCTTGGTAGGGCCGGGCTTCAGCCCGTAATGCGCAGGGGTGCAGCGCCCGAGTCAGCGGGTGGGTCCACATGATCACCTGCTAGGGCATCGTCCAGGGTATGTGGTAGGGCTGGCCATCAATACGCTCCCAGATTCTGCTATTGGGATGTACCTAGCGGGCCCCTGCCGGGGGGGGGGGGGGGGGGGGGGGGGGGGGGGATCCGCCCGCGCGGGGCGAGTACACCGCTCTTTTTAATCGGAATGCGGGTCGCGCGGTAAGCCACTGTACTGGGGTTTGCAGGACATACCTAGAACAGGTAGTATGTAGGTCAGATAGGTCAGGTAGGTCAGATGCATCAAATACATCTTTCCATGTATGATTGAAGGACCTATTGCGGGACAACGAACATCTGTTGCAGCTGCTGAATCTACACCACTCTACACCATGCTCTTTTTCGCGGAATAATCTGAGTTTGCGAATAGGAGCAGCTGAACCTAGGGCTCATGACTTTAATCCGGGAATTTTGCGTATTGATTTGTTCAAACTGTATCATCATATATAGGGTTGTTTAATAACCACAATGTGACTCTTACTACAGCTGCCTTGCACGAGTTGACGAGTGGCCCTACAGATGACGCCAGGCTACCCCCCCCCTTTATTTTATCGCATTATTTCCAGCACCTAGATCGTCGCAGTGTCATGTTAGTAACACTATAGCGCGTAGATGGCGTGAACTTGAAATGGCGGGGCCAGCCGTGTTTCGCCATCCTTCTGGCGTTATTTTTCCAAGTATGTTCTGCAGTATCCTACCTAGAACCTAAAAATATCTTGCATCGCCCCCCCCCCCCCCCCCCCCCCCCCCCCGTACCCCTCGGCTATATTTCCACCGAGGGACTTGGCAGGGTCCGAACCAGCGCAGAACGGAATCATGAGCGTAACAGGCATGCCCCCCCCCCTCCGACACCTATCACATCTCAAGCCGTTGATGAATATTCTAAGTTAATAATAATGCGACACTGTTGTAACACTCGGCGGACGGCGCCGCCAGTGCTGACGTGGCGATACGGACAGATAGTATTACCGACGTACATTGCAATACTTTACGAGGGGGATGTACCTGGCGCGCATTCCACGACAACCAGACTGATATCACATTCCCTTCTATTTAAGAAACAAATCGATGAAGCAGCAATATGGCTATGGCATTTGGATTTGTTGTTTAGGCCCCTTTTGCTGAGCGTCTCATCTTTTCTCCCCTGCCGCTGCACCATATGAGCGGCAAGCTCTGCAAAACGAAACTTCTGTGGTCTGCCTCATGGACGACGCGCCGCGCCCCGTGTGCAACACACACTCTCCCATCCGCGCGCTACTGCGCCGGCCCATTATCGCTACCCGCCTACATGTATGTACCAATGTTTTGTTCTGGACCTTTTGGCTTTTTTGTAACCCCCTCCTGCCGTTTTATTCCCTGTGGACATACAAACGAGGCAATAACTAAAACAACGGAAAAGTGTCAGTAGGGCCCATGTGTTCCTGGACAAACATGTCGGAGGGGGATTGTCGAAGTGATGGCTGAGTGGCACTGTCACTGATGGGGGGAGAGTCGGCGAGAGTCGGCGTGCACGCGTCGAATCACGCCGAGTGCCAGCAAGCAAGGTGCAAGCTGGAAAGGCAAAGGGCTGCTGTGAGCCGTGGGCGATGGACGAATGGTAGTCGCTGTCGCCGTGGTGGTGGCTGAGTGGCACTGTCACGAGAGAGAATGGGTGAGTCGAAACATTTCTGGGAAGAGCAGTCGACTGAATTACAAGGAGTTGAGGCTGGCAATTAATACCAGCCGGCTAGGTGTCGACACTTCTCCGTCTAAGAAGGCCACCTTGTGTTGATGCCTAGGTGCTTCTTCCATACGGTCCAAATTAGGCACATGTGCGGCAGCCAAAAAAATGCGGATTTCGCAGAGAGAAAAAGCGGATTCAGGGTATCGGGGTACCCTGGGTCCAACACCCCTCCTCATCCTGTGGAATCCCGCGGGCGCAGGACTGATGGCGGCAGAGGCGCAACATAGGGCTCCTCAGATGACCCCATCAGGAAAGCGCGGAAATGAAGAAAGGTAGTCAGCGGCAGCGCCATAGTGAAGAAATCGGCGAGCTAGTCTGCGGTAGGCGTGTAGTGCATGTCGATGACGCCGTCTTGGCAGAGTTGGGCTGCATACTGAAACTTGGGGCCAATGTGGCGTTGCGCGCCTGTAATCATACCATGCTTCACCTGAACAATGCACGCTTGATTGTCCTCGCATACCCGTACCGGGTCAGTGGTGGGGTGGTGGAGCTGGCGCAGAAGAACGCGAATAAACGCCAGCCATTTGCATGCCATGCAGAGCGCCACGAACTCCGCCTCGGCAGTAGACAAGGCCACGCTCTTCTGAACTTGCGCGCGGTAGGCGACTGGGGTGCCGTGCACTAGGGCACGATAGCCGGTAGTGGAGCGGCGTTTGGCACGAAGGTTGCCCAGTCAGCGTCCACAAAAAAGAGGAAGTCATGTGCCTCATTGTCCAGTTGCTTCCGAAAAATGAGGCCATGGCTGGGGGTGCCCTTGAGATAGCGCAGCACCGATACGGCTATCTGCCAGTGACGCTTTGTGGGGGACGCCATGTAGGCGCACAGGCGGCCGACCACGAACGCGATGTCCGGGCGTAATGCCACAGCCAGCCAGAGAAGGCTACCAACAAGATTGGGATAGGGAAAGAGTTTGGTGTCGAGGGGCGTGCCTGTAGGGTCATGAAAATCGGTATCCGGTGTGCAGGATAGGCGGCGAGGCGCGCACGCCGCCATGTTGAAGGTAGTCAGGATGTCATTTATGTATTTCTCCTGATGGAGGTGGAGCACGCTCCCCGGCTTGCGGTCAATGGCCATGCCAAGAAGCCAGGTGCGTAGGCCGTCAGTAGTCGCATCAAACGTAGAGAAGAGAGAAGTCTGAAAGCGCTCCCGGATGGCGGACGACGGGGAGGTAGCCAGCATGATGTCATTGACGTAGACGCATAGGATGGCCAGCAGCGATCCATCGACTGCGAGCAGCGTCCATACGCATGGATCGCACTTGGAGCTGACGAAGCCGAAGTCACGGAGAAAAGAAGAAAAGCGCAGAAACCATGCCTTGGGGGCCTGCGGCAGGCCATAGAGTGCTTTAATGAGCTTCCAAGCCTGATCCTTGCGGCCGTGGCCGGGGGGGGGGGGGGGGGTAGACGTAGACATCTTCATCGATGTCAGCGTTGAGGAAAGCACAGGTGACGTCAAACTGGTACAGCTCCCAGTCAAGTTGAACTGCGAGAGCAATAGCGGTGCGCAAGGCGATGAAACTGACGACTGGGGCATAGGTCTTAGTGTCATCATAGTTCTCGCCGGCAGTAAGTTGATCACCGCGGACAACCACTCTGGCCTTGCGCTTGATGAGGTTGCCATCCTTGTCTTGTTTCTCTGCGAAGGCCCACGCCGTCTGTATGATGATTGCTGACGGGCTGTCACGGCGAAGCTCAGGAATGCTGATCCAAACAAAGGTCTCCATCTTGGTGATAGAGGCGATCTCTCGGTCCATGGACTGTTTCCAGTCATCGGGGTGATTGCTGGAGATGGCCTCCTTGTTGTTGCGCGGCGCCTTGGACACGCGGACAGTGGGTGCTGGCAGGGCGAGGGCGGCCATCTGCACCGGGTAGGGGCGCACAACTTCCGCGATGGCGGATGCCACCAGCTTGGGGTGGTAGTCGCTGAGGTCGACATAAGGGGAAGATATGTGCGCTGATCCACTGGAGTGAGGAGTTGGTAGTGCTGTGGCGTCCCCCTCCTGATGACGCGGAAGATACGTCCCTTCTGGCTGCGGAGGCGGGGGCCCCTCCTGCGCGGAGGCAAGCGCCGCTGATGGTGGCATGGGTGGCGGCATGGGAGGTGGCGCGTGGGGCCCCTCCTGCTGGTCCAAGGGTTGCGGCCCATCCATCAGGTGGTCATCGTCGGGGAGCTGGAAGACTGGTATTGAGAGTTCCGGTGTGCTGGGGAAGGGTCGTGTCACCTCGTCAAAGATGACATCGCGTGTAACCATTTCGCGCCTGGTAGCCGGGTTGTATATGTGGTACCCGGCGTAGTCCTCATGGTGGCCAACGTAGATGCCCGGCCAAGATTTAGGTGTCATTTTTCCCTTGGCTGCCCGCATAGACGCAGGTATGTTGACCCGGGCCACACAGCCGAAAACATGCAGGTTGGCGAGGTCGGGCTTGCGGCCGGTCATCAGCGTGTAAGGTATGGCGTTGACGGACGAGCTCCACTGGCGGTTGCAGAGATAGACGGCGTGAAGATACGTCCAGTCCCAGAAAGTGTGGTCGAGGCCAGCGTGGAGGAGCATGGCTTGGGCACACTCACCGATAGTGCGGAAAGAGCGCTCCGCCAGGCCTGCCTGATAATGAGAGTGGGATGCGGTAAACTCCAGCGCGATGTTGAGGTCGGCACATGCTTGACGAAACGGAGAGCCGGTATAAAACGCGCTGCGATCAGCACGTATGCGTTGAACGGTGTGACCCATGCCGAGAACCGCCGCATGAAGTTGATGGACGGCGCGGACGGCCTTGTCCTTGGTGCGCATGGTGATTGCTACCTTACTTTACGCAAGTGTAGGAATCCACCGCGCCGAAGACATGTTGCGCGCAAGTGACAGACGGACAAGGTCCCTTCCAGTCGTTGATGACCACGAGCATGTACGGTGCCTCCGCGCGTGGGGAGGGCTGACGGTTGACTGACTGTTGGTGGGATTTGGCCTGAATGCACGCTGGGCATATGGCCTACGGTGCCGATCCGAGTTTCGGGATGCCGATGGCATGTTGTTGGGTGAGCTCCATGTGGCGCGCGCAGCGATGACCAAGTCGAAGATGCCACAGGGAGTAGGAGGCCGTTGGAGATGGCAGTGCCATGACCCCATGAGACGGATCGCGGATGGGAAGGAGCTTGATGCCATACATGCCTGTGGTGCCGGGGTAGGGCTGAAGGTGGATGACTGCGCCATCTGGGGTGATCATGTGGATGGTGAAGCCGTATTCTACCAGAGCCTCGACTTCAGATGCCGATGGGCCAAGGTAGGGCGCAAAAAGATGGTCGATGACCTGAGAGGTTGGCAGCGGGAGGATCGGCGCAGCGGTGAGGAGCGGTAGTGTTGGTGGCGGGTCGCCACGTAGGGCGCCTTGCTCCGCATGAAGAATGTGGGATGCCAATGCCATTGAGGCGGAGAATGTGGGTGAAGCGAGGCATAGGGGTTGGGCTGGGGTGGGGACGGGGTGGGGACGTTGCCAATTGATGTCGAATAGGGGGATGGGGGGATCGAGGGAGTAGGGAACGTGCCAGGGGTCATGTAAGTCATCCTCCGCGCTGTCCTCGCCCTCCCCCTCATGTGCTCCGGTGTCCGCCCCTCCAGGGGCGGCAGTGTTGCAGGTGAGCATGACGGGCAGGCTGCTGTGGTGTTGTGTTGATGGGGACACTCCCACGAACGGGTAGGCCTCCTGGTGTCCCGTCGGCTTCTGGGTGAAGGTGTCGCTGGCCTGCTGATGACCCGGGTGCTGATGTCCGGCCGGGGAGACGAAGCCGACCGGCTGCTGATGACGCTCCATGCCGTCGTTGCCGCCCTGGTTTGTCCAACGCTGCCGCCGCTGGGGCGTGTCCTGAGTGTTGCGGTTGTCGTTGAAGAAATGCTGGCCTGGCGGCGCCTGATGGCGGTACTTGTCGCGCGGGTGGTGGGCATAGTTGGTGTTGACGCGACGCTCCGCAGGCGCGCGGTGATGGCGGTCATAGCGAGGGTTGGTCATGGTGCTGGTCGGCGTGGTGTCATCCAGGATACGCAGGCCATTGGCATGGCGCCTGGCCACACACTGCTGCTGGGTATGGCCCGAACGGTCACATCGCCTGCAGACAACGCTGGGCCCGGTGGTGTGCTGCGGGTCCCTGGGGCTGTAGAAATTGAGGTTGGGTGGGCAAGGGCTGACGCGCTGCTGACGCTGACGCTTGCGCGCCTCCATGTTTTGCCCGGCGCTGATGATGGTCGCCAGCTTCTCGGTGACAGTGGCCGCCGAGGTGGTGGTGTCGACGATATGATCGTAGTCTGGGTGAAGGCCTGGGATGAGGTAGTTGGCGGCCACGTACTCGAAGGTCCACTGGCCATGTGCCTTGTTCAGCAGATTCCAGAGGTTCTGGTAGCGCCGAACATACACATGAACCGGCTCATTCGGGAGCTGGCCCGCCGTGATCTCTTCCTCCAAGCGCTTACGCTTCTCCATGGCTGAGCCCTGGAGCTCAGTAAGAAGAGCCTTCCATACTGTATATCCACACTTCCGGGAATCCATGCTGATGCTGTTGACGATGGCCAGTGCCATGGGATAATGAGCTGTCGCGTGGCGTAGGGCTGCCAGAAGGATCATTTGCTCCTGACGGGTGCCTTTGCCCTTCGTGGTGTCCAAGTAGACAGCGCTGCCGAGAGCGATCTTGATGGCTTGAGCGTTGTCCCGTGTAGAGATGGTGTTGTCCCAAATGGGGCCGTTCTTGAGGTCGAGTGTCGGCTTCACTGCAGCTGGCTTGATATGCTGGATGTCCTCGGAGTCGTTGTCTGGCGCCCCGTCCATGCTGAAGGCGTCGTCAGAACTGGTATCATCACTGAAGTCAAGAGGTGGTGGGGCGTGGCCAGGGTCGGTCTTGATCGCACTCTGCCGAGCCTGATTGGCCAGGGGGGTATTCATCATGCCGGTGTTGATGCTGGTAGACATTGCAATGGGATGGCGCACTTGTGCTTGAGGATGTATAACTGTAGGGGTGGGCGGGTGGGAAGAAAAAACGAACTCGTCGCACGGCGCCGTCGATCGTCGAAAGGTGTCGAGGGTCGAGATACACGCAGGTTGAAGCCTCTCGCAGGCGTCGAGCACGGGGCAAGGCGTCGAACCAAAGGAGAGGGCCCAAAAACCTGTCGGAGGGGGATTGTCGAAGTGATGGCTGAGTGGCACTGTCACTGATGGGGGGAGAGTCGGCGAGAGTCGGCGTGCACGCGTCGAATCACGTCGAGTGCCAGCAAGCAAGGTGCAAGCTGGAAAGGCAAAGGGCTGATGTGAGCCGTGGGCGATGGACGAAAGGTAGTCGCTGTCGCCGTGGTGGTGGCTGAGTGGCACTGTCACGAGAGAGAATGGGTGAGTCGGAACATTTCTGGGAAGAGCAGTTGACTGAATTACAAGGAACCGAGGCTGGCAATTTATACCAGCCGGCTAGGTGTCGACACTTCTCCGTCTAAGAAGGCCACCTTGTGTTGATGCCTAGGTGCTTCTTCCATACGGTCCAAATTAGGCACATGTGCGGCAGCCAGAAAAATGCGGATTTCACAGAGAGAAAAAGCGGATTCAGGGTATCGGGGTACCCTGGGTCCAACAAAACATATCTTAATATATTACTCTACTCGCCTATAGGACACACACACATGCACGTTATATACATATATGGTTTCGGAGCATTCGGCAAATATTATACGCGCAACCACTTGGAAGTGCACGCGCATTGCGGTGACATGTATATATCGAGTGATATCATCAATGCTGGGCTAGGATTTGCCGGTTTGCCCCGCGCGTAGGCGTGCATAGTACATTTGATGCCTCGCGTAGTATCAGCCTTCATCGTGCAGGCCACCAGGCCGCAACAAGGTCAACAATCGCCGACAGGTTTTAACAGCCGAGCCGCCGACGGATGCTGTACCCAAGCCGCCAAGATGTGATCGATGCGCGATATATTACAAAGTATATACGAGTCAACGACGCCACGACGACGCAGGCAGTGCCCATCAAAGACATACGCCGTGGTGCTACACTCAACAGATAGTGGTTTTTATTGTAACATCAAGTTTACTTGACACCTGCCGCCCCGTTGAGCGATGCACATGCGGTGGTCGTTATGCCCATGCCGGCGTGCCCCCGCCTCTTTTCAGAGTATGTCTATTTCCATCATCATGCATCAGCGTCGGCGCATTAACGTGCACATCATTCCGTGCTTGCCGCTTGGCTCGCGATGATGGGGCGCAATATGAGCACGTAGCCATCACATGCACTACTACAGATTCTCATCTCGGACATTCGCCATACGGCAAGTAGGTGGCCGCGACCTCATCCCTTTCATGCCACTTGCGCATGCTGGAACGGCTGCTAGAAAAACATGTATGATTTTGCTATTTTCAGAGGAATTGATCCATAGGGCTTGACCGCTCGTCGCATACCATGAGCCACCTCGATTCGATGTCCCATTATCATATACGCAACATGGTGGATAGTTATCATCCAAACTAGCAGGTTGATGTGATATGAGCGCCTGTACGTGCGCCGGCAATTGCGACCCATGGCTATATATGCGAGTATGGATGGCGCAATATGTGGGTGTGAAGCGCCAGCGCCATGACTCACACGCATTGGCAGTTGGCACTGCCTTGGCATAAATGAAAGTCGTGCATACAGCTATACCACGTGACAATATCGGATATAACAAATAAGGCAATACCACCGCACTTACCCCAACATGTACTACCCTATGCGCCTGCGGCTTAAAGAATGTCATCGTAGCCACGTCAAGCATGCACTGGCAATGGGCCTCCAAGACGGGGGGGGGGGAGTGCTAACACATTGGCTAGAGCCACCTATATGTTGGGTGCTGGTGCCACCGAGCTCCCAAAGCATGTCAAGTCTTTGCTGCATGAGTGGGTCAGCAATGGCAGTCTTGGGCAACATGACATCAAACCACATTTTATCCTTGGTGTCTGAATATACCATGTGTTACGTAATCGCAAAGTTTCCTGAATTTGCACATGTTTTGCATCAAAGCATTCTTAATTTTGGCGTACCACACGCCAGCGTAAGGTGTTGAAATATGCTTCTCCGACGCTTGATGACATGCCAAGGACGCCGTAAGCACGCACTGTGGCACGCGTCATTGATTCCCATCGAACAAGGGGTCGGTCCCGTTGCGCCTGATATGAAAGTACTCAAGTACCTCAATGGGAAGGGTCGTTACCGGTAGGCACACCACGTCCCGCACAACTGCTCACGCAGTGGACAAGCTGCCGCCAGGCTCACGATTCGCAGCCCACAAAGGCTTGCCGGATTCGACGGGGTCTGGATGTAGGACCCACGGCCCACACAGCCTCAACTCCTCGTGCCCGGACTCGGCCCCATTGGTATGGGAAATGCAACCTATGCCTTGCGGGCGCTCCCATTCGCACATCATGATGTCAGGCACGTCTTGGTCATCGTGGCCCCAACCCCCTCGCCAGCGGCAACAACTATGCAAATGACAATGTTGCTCTCCTTGGGGTCCTTGTACTGCAAATGGTTCAGGTTGTACTCTTGAAGCCCGACGTTGTACTCTTGAAGCCTTTGAGCGGACTGAAAGCACGCCCTGTCACAAAGCTTGCGATCGGTTACCACGACGAGTTTGATGGCATCCCTCTGGTCACCATTAGACACAGATTTGCGGATTCTGAGGTCCTTGCGTGTATCCTACCATATTAATTACGAGGTGAATCTGTGAGCCTGTCTATCTGTCTGTGTGTCTATTTGTCCGTGAAACTTTCGGAACGGTTTCGCATAGATTAATGGATAATTGAGAATGTATCCGTTATATATTCGGTCATAATTCCGCGCAGGCCAAAATAGCAGCCGCGCTTACCTGCTGACTACTACCTGTACCGGTACTGGTACCGGCCGCCCGGCCGCTGCCGGTCATCGGGCCGGTCATCGCCGTTCGTCAGGACTACGGGGCGGGCATGGAGCGAAGGCTCGAGCCCGCCGCGTGGACCGGACCCGGAAGCCGTCATTCGTCCGTCACCGGACGCCGGACGACCGTCCGCCTCGCCGCCCGTCCGCCGACGGACGCCGGGCCCCGGGTCGGCGGAAGCGGGGCTGTACACAGTAGCGAGTACTAGGATTGATCCTTGCGGCTCTGGATTCCACACTCCTGCAACGGGTCTACTTGTATGTATAGTAATATCACATATACTGAATACTACTGCATATGTATATGTATATATAGTAATATCACACATACTGAATACTACTGCATATGAATAAGTAAATATAGTAACATCATATATACATTACATTCGGCCTAGTGCCGCTATTGGAGTGGCCCGGGATTGTGTGCTGGGGAGAGCGTCCCTACTGCGTGGAGTGGCGGCTGGCTGGTGGCGATGCCTGGTCGGAGGCTACCATGGCGGTTCCTGCCTCTGTTGGCCCGTAGCTGGATTTCCTTCTGGATTTCCTTCTGGATTTCTGTGTGGATTTCTAGAATGTTGCGTCTAGCTCATGTAATCATAACATCATATATACTGATACTACTGCATATGAATATGTATATATAGTAGTATCACATATACTGAATAGTACTGCATAGGAATATATATATAGTAATATCACACATACTGAATACTACTGCATATGAATAAGTAAATATAGTAACATCATATATACTGATACTACTGCATATGAATATGTATATATAGTAATATCACATATACTGAATACTCCTGCATATGAATAAGTAAATATAGTAACATCATATATATCAAATACGACTGCATATGAATATGTATATATATTAATATCAAATATACTGAATACTACTGCATATGTATATGTATGTATAGTAATATCATATATACAGATACTACTGCATATACCCGCGCAGTGTTGATGCCTTGGGACTGCGCATGCCCTGCATTGTTTTCGCGCGGGCGCGTAAGCGAACACCAACGGTGACTGTACCGCGACACATAATAGCGCGACCGGCGATTCCGCTGCCGGTTTGCATGCGGTGTCGATGTGCGAGACAGTGTTATTTGGCAAACTATAATTGTCAGGATACAACCCCCGGGGTTGCACACACGGGCGGGCACACGGACCGCATCCAGTCACGCTGCCAGCACGCTGCGCCAGAGTGTCATTACACAGCGTCGCTCACTAGGTGTGAATCAGCCATGAGGTTCGGCTGACTGGTGATGCCTTACCATCTGTGCGATGTGTGCGACATGCGCCGGAACGAGCACGAGGCGCCCGCTCGAGCGGACTGGGCGGAGCATCTCGACAGTGGCGACGTGTGCGGCCAAGTTTAGCCCTCATTTTGGCCAGGGACGGACTTTCTAATTGCGTCCAACTGGACTTGTAAGTCGTCCAGTCCTTCGTGCAGTCTCTTTGCCGCGAAACGAATTTCCTCAGCGGACCCAGGTTCCATTTTCACCTCGTTGCATAGGAGGACCCGCTTGTTGACGTTTTCCAGCAGATCCCAGGCACTGTCACCCCGCAGATTCTCCAGCAGATTGGTGCTCGCTTCGGCCGCATTGAGCAGCGCTGTATGTCTGTCATCGGCGTACTCGCTCTACGTGAGCACAGTAGACCACATGTCCGCGCAGACAGATCAGAGCCACCGCCTCACTGGAATCCCAACGTATGCACCTGACCGACGCCATGCGAATGTACTGATGATGCTGACAGACACATGCCTGCCGCGACTTCCCACCAGCAGCCCATGGCCTGGAAGGGGCACACGTTCCATACAATCCATGTGGCTACGGGCGCCGGCACGGTATTGGTGAGAGCACTGCAAATAATAATCACCTGCCCTACATGCCACAGGTCGCATGTCGACGAAACAATAGCGGGACTGTTGCGAATAATGGTCCGATAGGTTGCGTGCGGCCCCAATGCGAGGCATATCCATCGACGCGTCGATTGTTGTTCGGTCAGTACCCTGAGCCTTATCGCCGAACAGACCCGGCTGCTCGAGTATCGGCGGCGGGCATCGGGGCGGTAATGGTAGCCCAACAAAGCGCTTATCTACTGAGGTGTACTACTAAGTACTATAATCCACCCAGCAAGGCAGCAAGCAAGCCACGCGGTCGTCAAGTATACAGCCGTAGGATGTAAAAGATTGAATCCAACGGTGAGCCCCATCCCGACGCGACGCCCCAGCCCGGACCATACCCCGAAACCCACCGCCGCAGGCCGCAGCCGCGCAGGCCCCCGCGTAGTGCCCCCCGCGCGGCCCGCCGCAGCCCGCGTGGCCCGCCGAAGGTTTATTAGTATTTATTGTAACAATGCACCCAAAAGCAATAGTACACCCGGCAACACTCTCGAACAATCGACGCATCGCTGTTTCAACTCCCAAGTTCCCTCGCAATAGTAATGAGGGTGTTTAGTATAGGTGCGCCGGCACCCGTGATTGGGCGCCGCAGCAGCTCGCGATCGGGTGATAAATGCCGACAGCCGTCCTTACCATTTGGCCCACGTTCAGAAGCCATAATTCCAGGTCGCGACTTGCTTGGTACGGTCTGCAGCACGGCACAAGAAAATATTGGCATTAGGGGGCCAAGGCAGGGGGATGATGGCACCAGTGCTTGCACTTGAGGAGTCTCGGAGATACGCCCTGCAGCTGCCGTGCGATGCAGCGCAAGGCAGACGCACCCACAGGCATGCCTCGGGCAGTGCGGGGGGCTACACACGCATCAGGCAGGCTACGCACTTTGATTTGTGATTCATGTACCATTCCTTCAGGGACTCGACGCCTTTATAGTCTTCACCCAATCCGGTAACGATGAGCAGCGTGGGGATCACATCCGCATGGCCGCCCTGGCCATGCACGATAAGCCAGAACCACTGAGGACAGTACAACGGTGAGGACAAGTGCGCGCGGTGGACTATTGGCCGCACCGCATCATCATCACCACCATCCTTCCCTTGCACTGAGTGATGCTGTAGGCTGGGGGCCCCCACCTGCACATCCCTGGGGGCATGTCCGTGCTCCTTGGCAGCCGTTGGATGCGCATGCGCATGGGCAGGGGCCGGCATGGCCGGCTGGTGTCCTGCCCAGCGCGATAACGTGTCCCCTGGGCCACCAGGGCCTCCCCCGCCCGCAGCTGACGGTGTCCCTTCGCAATAAGCCTCGCCTTTGTGCTCCTCCATCTCTTCGTCCCGGCAGTCTTGCGGGGGCACATCCGGGACTGCGCCGCCTCCAACGGGGCCATCCTGACAGCGCAATTGTGCGTGTCGGCGGGCGCCAGAGTCAACAACTGACATATCAGAGCAACGTATCCCGTGAACACAGCGGCAATGGCGCCCCGCAAGCCCGCCCAACCCTAAGCTGGACGGCAGCCCACAAGTGAAGGTTGAGATACAGTGTATTTTGGGGGGGTGCTCACATTGGCAGGGGATTGCCCGGGCGCCTCCGCAGGCACTTCTTCCATGCTGCTCTGTTGTGGCGGTCGGCTGTCAACGGCACAGGCCGGCGGCCTGTAGGGGAGACACAGGGCAAGCCCGCGCACGCAGCAGTCGCAAACTTGGTGCCTCCCCCCCCCTCGGGATATGCACCCAAGACAATCCACGGCCATCTGGGGGAATCCTGGCGCACAGCACATGGCTTCGCCTACCACAGACAACGCGCTTGACCGCCCACAGAATGACAGCGTGCAGAGCACAGGGTTTTATGTGTTTTAGGGGTTTAGGGTTGAAAAGCCAAGCCCCAAAAACCTAAATCCGTACACACACACACACACACACACACACACACACACACACACACACACACACACACACACACACAGCGTCGAGGAACAGGGATGGGAATTTTGCATAGAGGGTTAAAGACGGCGCAAAGTTATCTTTAAAACAATCAAAATCATACTTTTAAATGTGATAGTATCTAAAGGATATACAAAATAGCACAATATATAATTTGAGTTTTAAACAAATGTGGTGTATATTGAGGCGAGTGGGCGCAACTTGAACCACACACACACACAGCGTCGAGGAACAGGGATGGGGATCTTGCATGGAGGGATAAAGGCGGCGAAAAGTTATCCTTGAAAGAATCAAAATCATACATTCAGAGATGATAGCATATAGAGGATATACAAAATAGCAAAATATACAATTTGAGGTTTGAAGAAAGGTTGTGTATATTGAGGCGAGTGGGCGCAGCTTGAACCACACACACACACACACACAGGGCGCGCACCGCTGCTGGCTCGGCGCAGGCTGGGCGGCAGCCGCTGGCGCTGGGTGAAGCGCGTCGCTTGGGTCCGGGCTGCCGCCGCGCTCGTCACTGGCCGGGCCAATCCCAAGCAAGGTGACTGAGGCATCGGCAAATCCGCCGCCGGGGATGTCACTGCCCTGATCGGCGCCGTCGCGGCTCTCACCCGGAGCCTGGGCGGCATCGCCGCACAGGCTCTGCCGCCCGCCCCCGAGCCTGCCAGACGAGGCATGATCCTCCGCGATCGGCGTCGCCGGGGTGTCAGGCGGAACGCCCTGTAAGCAAAGAGCGCCGCCGGCGCCGCTGTTAGAAGCTGCCAAATGCCGCCAGGGGCCGCGGCATACGGCATCACGGCGGCAGAAAACAGCTCAAACGGCCGAGACGGGGCCGTACTTTGGGGGCGGGGCGTACTTTGCGCACATAAGCCAGCTGGTACGCTTGCTGCTTCAGCACGTCCCGCGCCTCCACCATCGCGGTGCGGAGATCGTCCACCTCCCACCACTGCTCGCCGTCCTTCACGAAGCTGATGTAGTGACCGCGGTCAAGATTGTTGCCTTCATGGACGACGACAGCCCGGAGCTCGTATTCTGCTTCGCCGCTCTGGCTCAAGAAAGGTGTGAGGGACAATGTCTCCTGAAACACCATGTGCTCACTGACCTTCAGTGACCCGCCGTGCGCAAAGCGCTGGAGATGCACAAAAAGTGCTCTGGGTGGCTGCAGGATCGCTTGCTGTCTGATGACATCACACCGCAGTCCGCCGCGCTCCTCGGCGCTCCACCGCGCCGCATCCCGCTCCCCAACGGGCGCAACGGCCACGGGGGCACACCGGCGCCTCGTGCAGTTGTCACACACGCGCTTGACGCCGTCGAGGACCTCATCGGCCATTTCCTTCTCGAGGGCCTCCTGCAGCAAGGAGGCGCCGATTGGGATGTGCAGGTGCAGCATCTCCTCGTCCTTTACTGCGATGTGGTGGCCGCACAACCTGCACACCGTGGTTTGCTGCATGACCAGCTCGCACCATTCGCAGAGTCGCGCCTGTGCCGGGAAGGACGGAAAGTCAGCCTCGCCTCTGGCGGCAGGAGTCGCTTGCACGGCACTCCCTGGGGTAGTCTCTGGTACCCACCTGGCACGCCGTGCACTTCTGGCTGTCTTGGAACCCCTGCAGGATGTACTGCAGGCATTCATTGGCATCCTCCTGGCGACCGGGTATCATCCTATTGCCCGAGTAACGGCACAGCTCGTTTCGAAGCTCCTGCAGCTGCGATTCCGGCAGCGCCCCGTCCTGAACATACTGTGCGATGGCCTGCTCAAAAAGCCCGGCCATGCAAGGTTTGGGGGCAGGCTTGCCCGCGGCGCCTGGCGCAGGCGTCAACGAGCAGAGGAAGGGCCTTCAGCATCTGGATGACCGCGTTGAGGTAGCAGCTCTGGCCGACGTTGCTCAGGCCAGCCCGGCCCTGCACGCCAGCCCGAGGCCTGCCGCCCGGGCAGGCATTGCCGCCATCTTCACCAGCACCCTGGGCTGGTGCCTCCTCCGCGTCACCGTCAGGCGGTACTCCGCCATCAGCATGGCCAAATGACCTGACCAAAGGTGGAGCAACACAGCGGGCCGTCATCAGCTCGCTGGGACTTCAAGACGCCAATATATGCATGCCATCGGATCCGGCGATATCCGTGGGGTAAGGCAGTGCAGTCAATGAGCCGCACGGTGCATGACCATGTCTCACACACCATGATTCCCCCTCCCCCACCCCCTCCCGAACAATGTCCCGGTGCTCTGACCAACGCGCACGGGAAAGTAAGGCACACAGAGGCAAGTGGGCAGAATACACACGTTTGCTGCCTCGCCGCACGCCGAGAGGCTGCTGCTTGTGGAACTGCATGGACCTGCTGCCAGTTGCTTTGGCACACGTTGGCATCGTTCGTCGGGTCGGTGCCCACCGTGCGGGATGGGCAAGCGGTGCTGTAATTGGCTTGATTGCTACCATCAGCGCAGCCACCGCCTCCTTGAGTGGTGCTGTCGTTTCTGCTGGGCACACGCCGGGGTCAAGCCATCCCAACTTACACGTAGGTGGCAGAAACTTTAAAGAGTGGTGCCTGCCCCGGCTGTGTTTTGCCACCCTTCTAGCGGTCTCCGATTACGTTGTTCTGCTGCTATTATCCGTCGACCCTTATTCTCCTGTTATTAATAATGATAGTATTGCAAAAGTTCCATCGTAACGAACTCACTAAATGTGACTGTGATATGATTATGTCTAGTCGCTACGGGTAGTACCCGTGCGGCACCTGCTGCCGGTGCTGAATAATTGCTGATTAGCGGTTTACTGGTACGGGTGCTGTCATGCATAATCCTTCTATATCATTCGCGTACTTTTACCGCCAGTATCAGAGGAATATGAGTACGCGGCCACGGTAGCGTAAGATAAAAAGATAATAGCAATAGGTATAGGAGAAGAATTCCAGGTATGGCCGTATGTTGCAAATAATACCGGTAATTACTACTAATACCGGTACCAGGAGCGACTACGGCGACACAATGCGCGTAGTAATAGTATACGTAATCTCATCGTAAGCCACCGATGAGCAGGACGTCAGAATGACGGGCATGAGGGGCATTCAAGCCCGGCAGGCAAAGTGCAATAATGAGTTGAATCGGGCACCGCAATGGAGGCTCCCTGGCTTGCCTTGGCAGCTTGGTGGGCGCGGGCTCCGGAAAAGCGGGGGCCATTCGCTTGGCGCCGCGGCCTGCCTCTGGTTGTTGCGGCATGCGGCCCATGCCGCGCAGAGTGCTAGCAGCACGGCGGTCGTTGGTGTCCAGGCTGTTGGCAGGCTCAGGGGCTGCAGCGGCACAGGGCGCAAGCGGTCACGGGCAGCGGGCCGGCGAGCAAGCGGAAGGCTGTGCGTGGTACCATACCCCGGATGCGGTGGGGGGATGGGATGGGTCTGACTTGGGTAGAGACAGCGCGCGCGGAGGGGGGGGGGGGGGGGGGGGGGCGGGGCGCGATGCTGCCTTAGCTATAACCCACTGGGAGGAGGAGGGGCTTGGACACACAGGAGGATGGCCGGCAGCCTGAGCTGTGATTGCACTTTGTGTTTCCCGTAGTGGGTAGAGATGACAGGCCCTGGGAGCAACTCGGTTTGAGCGAGTGGACGCAGCGGACTAGCACGTTGTAACCAATTTCGATTTTGAGGTGGGGGAATTGCGCCTGGCCGGAACGCTCTGCTTACAGCTCGGGTATGTGTCCCTTGGGCAGCAGCAACGCGTGTGGATGGCGAGGCTGCGCCACGGTTCAGTGCCAGCGGGTTGACTGACAGAGGCCCTGATCTAGCCTTAACGGGAGGCCCTGTGAAAATCAGTCAGAAAGCGCCTCGCCAAAAACAATGACTGCGCACGACAGCAGGCTGTATAGGCATCCTGGCGATGTGACTCAATCAATGAGTAAATGGCCGCCGTCGGGTGGCTCCATGAGTGGCGGCCATGGGTGGAGGGATGCTGCATGCCTACCTGCTGGCGGGGCCGGTTGCGGCGCAGCAGGCACACCAGGGTCCTCGGCTCCCGCCGCATTCACTCTGTTCATTGAGCAACACCAAACCAGTGAGGCGCGCCAAGCCTCACTGGCCGCTGATCCCACTTCAGCTCCACAACGCGCGCGCGCTTAGTCCGTGGAGGCGCAGCCCCCTGATGATCTGTGTTGCTGTATGCGTCACATGCTTAGATATGTTTCTGCATTTATACCTGTAAACTCGACCTGAGAAAGATACCGGGTTCATATGCACTCACGTCAGCCCGGCACTTAGTGAGAGCGCGCGGTTGCGCGCCATGGCATGTTTGTTCTGCCAGCCGGGAAGTGCCATCGTTAATACATTTTGGACCCCCTTTTGTGATTTTACCTCTGGTCGTAATTTATGCCAACGGCTTAAATTTGCTAGAGTCAGCAGGTCCGAGAGTCGCGCCCGCAGCTCGAAAATGCTGTCTGCAGGCAGCAGGCTATTACTGCATATGCCGCAGGCTGCCGTTGCGGGTAGTTTGAGGCGGCATGCACAGCACGGCCGGTAGTTGCACTGCACGCGGTAGAGGGCTTAAACCCGCTCTGCGCACGACGAGATGTGCAAAGCATTGTCACCCGACAGATGTCCCCAACCTTCGGTGCTGGGCTCGCAACACAAAGGGTGTTCTGCAGGGTGTTGTGGGGCTGTCGGTTTGGGGGCGGTATACACCCGGTATATACCTGTAAACTTGGGGTGTGAAAGATATCCGGTATAAGTTTTCAGCAACACAGCCAATGATCTGACGCATCACAGGAAACAGCTTACCCATGCGCCATGCCGTCCTCGTGCGCAGCCTCCCGCTCCTCCGCAGCCCCCCCGGCGTGTCCAGCTGCTGCTCCTTGAATTCCCGGGGACACATCCTGGGCTCCTTGCGCTGACCCTGGATCCGTCGAAAGTGTAGGGGCCTTGTGTTGATCCAGTAGGGGGTCTCCTGCTGGTGTCTCGACTAGCAGCGTTGGCTTCTTTGCCTTAATGGAAGCGGAGCCACGCTTTCCCCTGCATGTGCTTGTGTCCGTAACAGCGCGCCTGAATGCTATGGCATCGGCGCAGCTGATAATGTGAGATCCATCCTCACACCCGTGCTCCTCTCCGGCGCAGTTCCAAGTGACCTGCCCAGGGCAGAAATCCAGCGTCCCAAGCCGCACGACTGCCGGACAATCAAAGACACCCAAGCCGACAAGTGAGTTTGTCAGTGACATCAGCACCGCCAAGTGCCCATGCTTGAGGGTCGCCATCAGGCCTATGGTACTTACACCAGGAAAATTAGAAGTGTTAATCTGCATCATGTACAAAGTACTGTACGAAGCTCGTCGCACGATCACGACATTCAACATTTGACCAGGTCAACAAGCGAATATACTGTAAACCTAGCCAGGACCTCGCGTGGAATTAAGTCAAATCATACGAGAAAACTGCGAAGTGAGATTCGCAAGTGATTTGTGCACATGCCGTATATTTCGGACCACCTCACATTCACCCACCCACATTGCGCGCGCGGGCCGGTGTAAGGGGATGATAATACCCTGAGTAAAGCCTAGTACACTTGTACCAGTGACCCGGGTACATAGAGCATCTTGAACACGGCTGACGCGACCACTGACGACATCACCTGCCGCTCGGTATTCCCACAAATAGTCACCTCCGCAGCACACCGCTTGTAATACGTTCTTCACCACTCCTCAACACACCGACTCTTTGTCGACTCACACACACCTGTTCTTCCGTAGCGAGTCCCTGATCTAATTCGTATCCCGCTCGGCGGGACACCCTCTGATGGGTATGGCACCGACGCGGAACCGGTACCTGCAGCCAAGAGTTGTCTCGAGCAGCGGCTGAGTTACCGGAAGGAAAGCGATGACGCTTTCGCAACACGGTGGCGATGTTTTTTTTTTTAGCGGAAATGTCTTTATTTGCTACGCGCCTTTTTCCGCACGCGGGAGCGTACCACACGTCCAAACATGACAGGCCGGCAGCATGAGCAAATATTATGCAGGTGCCGTGTTCAGTACTGGGAGAGGGATGGGAGGGGTAAGGGCGCGGGGGGTACGGAGGCATCTGGTACCCACCACGCCGGTCACACTTCATGTAGAAGCCGACCCCCTTGGATTTGGCTTGATACAGGGCTGTAAATTTGTCTCTCAGATGACTGGTTTCGAGCTGCGGCACGGGGTCGGTTGCGCCGCCAGGCTTGTCCCGGCTTGCTGGTTTCGCTGGCCCCCCGTTTCTCGCTGGTATCTCCTGCCTCGCTGGCCCGCCGCCTCGTCCAGCTTCGTCAGCCGGCTTCAGCTGCTGCAGGACATCCTTCAATATTCCTTTTTCCACAGTAGTCAAGGCATTTCCCAGCCCTTTCAGAACTTGTTGCAGACTGGTTGCCAGCTTAGGGTCCCCTTTCGTGAACTTTCTGTCCTCCCTGTTGCGGGTTTGCCAAGATGTGCAAACAGGTTAAGGAATGCACGAAGTCATGGGACATGCCACGGCAGACGCATGGATTGATCGCTTGTCAAACCAAGCGCTCCGACACAAACGCACCGGAGTACATGCTTCCGACGCCACTTGCGGTAATCCTTAGAAAATGTTGCGCTGAGGGTTGAATCGCGCAGCCCTGGGAATTCCGCCGTTTCGAAGCGCTGGTACCACTTGTCCAGCCTGATGGCGCACGGCAGATCGGGGCCTTGGTTCAGGGGCCAAGGGGCAGGGGCGTTGGGGCTGGCGAGCGCCATGACTGGCCGCAGCAGCGCTGGGTGTGCATGCAGATGAAATGATCAAATGAACAATCATGCATGAGACCGCTGAGCGCCTCACCACGCAGTCGCCTCTTCCGTGAGGCATAGCAGTAATGCATGGTACCCTCCCTTTCCTTTTCGCTCTACTTGAGCAAGGTACATGATCCGCTCCAAGCCGACTGGGATCTTTTCGCCCCTCAGCAGGCCAGCCTTAACTTTGGAGGAGCGGGGCACCAGGCGCATGCGCATCTGCTTGCGCTCTGGCACTGCCTCGCGGGAAATTCCACCGTTCATGCTCGCGTTGCTCCTGATACAAGCGCGGGGAAGGCGGCGATCAGCTCAGCGGGCGCCGTAACAGTGGGCCGAAAAGGTGGCCGCCGAGGAAGCAAGCCATGGCAGGTTGGATGAAGCAAGGCCTTGGCGGTGCGTTGCATGGCGAATCGGAGCGCCGGGCGGGGCCTTTGGACGGTGCGAAAGTTTGAGGCGCACTTGGTGACCAGAATGTCGGTTAACCCCTGGTAGCGACTATGTATGATGCGCCAAGTAAACGCAAACCAACCGTTACAATAGTAATTAGCTGAGCACCCCCTCGAGCACCTCTCCGCCCACCTCTGTCAGTGAGTGCAGTCTGCCGATGGGCGAAGGGTGCAGGTGGGGCAGCAATACCGAACTACGAGAGACAGAGCCAAGTAGCAACTTTGACGTCTCTCTAAAGCGGCTAGGATACCGCACCAGGCCGCCAGCGGGGGCGACAATCGCAGGACCCTGAACGTTACAGTCCATGCCATCAGTTGCAGGCGTTGCTGCAGCAGCCCGAGAGGCGTCATTCACCCAGCCGACTGGTTAAGATGCGGAAGGCAGTACGCTAGTAAAATTTAACACTACTTGTTTTCACCTTTGAATCGTGGCTTAGGTGGGGGAAGTAAGTCTCTCATCCTGTAGGCGGCCGGCGCGGAGGTCATGTTTGGGATGAGAGTACCGGTACTACAGGTATGCCACAACGCCTTCGAGACCCGTAAGCCGCCAACGACGGGTGGCGCGTGTGGTGGCGGGTTGGGGTCCGCAGCGCGAAACGGCGGGCGAACCGGCAAAGGGCGGCACCCCGGCACGCGGGGGCGGCGGACTTGCGTGCCGCTTGTTGGGGCCGCGGTAGGGCGCCAACGCGAGACTGGGCAAACCTCGCGGAGCGTCGGGTCGCTGCACGCCCGCCGCTGCGCCCTGCGGGACAGCGGCGTGATATGAAGCGGTGGTGACCTCCGGCAAGAACTGCACGCAACGGCCAGGCGCACTTGACGTGCGCTTGCTCGCTTCACACTTTCTCATGCGCGGAGCCGAGCCCTCTCCCGCCTGTCAGGTAGAGATGCTGATAGCAACGACGAGCACAGCAGGGTTCATTAGAGGGCGCGAACGACCAGTCAATACGCGATCGGGTATCGGGGTTACTTCATACCGAGCCGGGCGAAAACAAAGCGTGCTGGGCGCGGCACTATCGGGAGCTGTTGCGTGACTATCCCTATACCGTGATGGCGTGGGAACACCGCCACGGTACATCGCCACCCATTGCCCCCGCACTAATAAACGGGATTAATGGGCATTTAACATTGGACGAACCAGTCAAGGCTCTTATTCGGCGTTTAAAAAATAATACGGCCCAGGGGCATGATGGGATTAGCGACTTTTGCGGCCGCATGATTGAGATAATGCGGAGGCTGCTTTAAAATTGGCGATATATACGCGCCCCGAATAGCCAGTTTCGCGAGGCATTATTGCTGGTCTTAATTAACAAAAGATACGGACCAATAAGAACTATATCCCCCAGCAATGGCGTAGCTCGGCCATAGTATCGGTGCCCCAAAAAGGCGACTCGACCGTCATGGACAACCACAGGGATATTTCGATTATGGGTGCCGCTATGAAACTTAGGATAGGTGCCGGGTCAGTTATACGCGGACGACGCTGTTGGCTCGTTCGGTAACCTGCATGCCATGTTCGCCGGGTTTCTAAAACCCTAAACCCCTAAACCCTTCTCGCAATGGCTGGAGGCCCATTTATGGGGTTTGGGGTACTTAAGTGTGGGGTGATGGCATTAGGCCGACATTCTGACGAGACTGCGTTACACAAACAATCTGCCCGATGGATAACGGTTCTTACTTACGGGTGTGACGTATGGGGTATGGATAGAACTAGCGGCGCAAATAAATTACAAACCGTACTCAATCAGTGCTTGCAAAGCCTTATTGGGGTGGGTAAAAACTCCCCTGGGGTGGCCATTGCACCACGACGATGCGGGACTTGGATATTGCGCCCATAGAGGCTACCAACGGCCGCTGCGGTACGGGCTTGGGCGTTCCTCAAAGCACCCGACTTGAATACATGTATAAGTACCCGTTTGCTAGATCAGCCAAGTCGCTAACACGTTGACGTCGGGGAACTGTGCGGTGCTTAGATCGACTAGCTAGGACGACTGTAGGGCTAGCTGAGGGGGCGCACATTCCACTTGTCTGAGTGGAGGTCATTAGTCGCGCGCGATGCCGCTAAATAAGTGAAGGCATCGGAGTGGGCGCGTTACGAATCGCCGGCATCGTTAGCACGCACTAAAACCGGGGGTATATATGTCCATGCGTCTTATGCGTCAGCCCGTTGCCACAGCACGGTGTGGGTGCCCCCGCGGGGTTGTAGCCGGGCTGCGCATTATGATGCAATTACGCACCCGAGTATTTCCCATTGCCAGACGATTGGCCTGGATTATTCATGCCATGCCCGAGCGGTTCCTTGAATAACATTGCCCTGCATGTGGCGCGGAGGTGAATCTGAGACTATCGAACATGTTGGTGGAGTAGTGCCCGCGGTGGTGGTATTTATCACCGTCATATAATTTGGGGTTGTTAGTTCCGGAGTTCAGGGATTTGATTAGTAGTCAAGCTATTGCGTCAAAACCTTAGGGCTTAACTGCCTTTATTTTGGGCGCCCGCCCTCCCTTCACGCGGCCTGGATTTTACTGGGAATGGGAACTTTTTCCAGCTATGGCGTCGAGCCCTGCCTCACACTGCCTCCTTTCTCGCACATGTATCTCTTCCCCTGAAATGCTTTATTGCTCCGCGGGTTGGGGCTTGCCCCAACTCGCATTACTCGAATGGGCCGATGCCCAAACGGGTAGGGCGGACCTTTCATGGTCAGTGCCGGGTATTTAGATGGCCGTGTTTTAGACGGTGATCCAACAGTGTTGGAAATTCCGTCACTGGCCTCTAATTAGTCTTGCAGCATGCTTCGGCAATTTGCTTGATGACTAAAACGGAGCGTCGCCTACCCAGGGCTTTTTTCCGTAACTGGATCGCTGCCTAAACGGTCGTCGTAGAGACGCTGCAAGATTTCACTGGTGCCAATCCTGTCCCGGGGGCGGCGAAAAAAAAAACGCGAGCACAACAGCTTCTGCGTACGAGTATTGCGTGAAACCAAGCCCCTTTAAAAGTTCTACCTCGTTTGACGTGGATCGGAAACATGCGGTGGGCTCCTCTGCCCCGCCCCTTACATGCAACATTTGATGCATACATCAACTGCATCTTATATGCTGGTACCGACCCTCCTGTGGTGCATCAGTTGGCTGGCTGCCAATGCGCTTGCAGACGCCCAGTACTCTGACATCTTCATGTGCGGCATGCAGCCCCTAGATGCGGATCATCCTCATCATGCTTCCTTTGTCAGCGATTACCGCATGACTTGTGTCCCTCTCGTGGAGATTGAGTAGTGCACGCACAAGAAGAAGAACCCCGCTTGCCCGGGAGTACATCCCCACCTTGTGCGTCGTGTGCGCAGGGTCATCAGGTGAGGCTTGCTACCATCTCTGCACCCCGTCTTTTCTGCCCCGTGCCTTATTGTCTGCCCTGCTGTGTTGCGCCCACTGATGATGCATTGCGCTTATGGGCAGGTGATGCAGATAGAGGTGTTGTGCGCAACGTCCCTACCAACCAACCATCGCGGGTCTCGGCGCAAGCCGGGGAATGTGGGAGGGAGCGTGAAGCGCGGAGAGTGGTTGGGTACAAAGAAGTAACCAGGCCCGCATGGGCGCCGCATGCATCTAGGCAGGCGATGCAGTGCTTGGTGCGCGCGCGCCGTGCTAGTGCGCGGACTATGCATTATGGTGACATGTGCTAAATTACTGAGGCACATATCCTAGTCCCTAGCTACATAGTACATAATGCGTTAGTGTACAAACACTGATGTCAACACCCCGCCCCTCAATGGCGCTAGGGGATGCTCCAAGGGGTCCGGTTGCTGGCGCTAGTCGCTAGTCTAGCGAGGCAGCCCACCATGCTCTGACCTCGGTGTGGATCGGGGTTGGCCCTCAAGGAAGTCTAACTGCGTGGGATGTAGCCGGACGGTGTCTAACGAAGCAAGCTTGCGTCGAATTACGCTTCTCCGGAAACGATGCAAGCTCCCGCCTGGCTCTTGGCCGGTGTGCCGAGCTTAATCAGTAGAAGAGTTGCCGGCGCTAGTCGCTAGCCCAGAGAGGCAGGCCGCCATGCCCCTCTACGTGGGTCGAGGCTTGCCCTGTAGGGAGTCTGGCTGCGCGGGCTGTTGAGCGGACGAAAGTCGCGGCTGACCCCTCCTCCTCGGCGCTCATGTGCCGACCTTCGCATACTAATTTCCCGTTGGTTGAGCCGAGCGGGCACAACACTGAGAGCAGTGTACATGGCGGCGCGGTTGCTTGCGTGCGTGGCATATGCATATATAGTAGCCGACGCCCATGTTGTCGCCCATGTTGCCGTCCGTGCGTGGTGATGGGGCTTCAAGGGTCCGAGAGTAGATATGCGAATTTCTGACTGCTCGACGAGCGTTGCCCGAAGTTTCGATCGGCCGAGCCGAGAAACTGCGAGTTTGGGCGGCAACTTCAATACGCGGCGCTCGCTGACGTTTTGGTAGCTGGCGAGCCCGTACATATGGCGGTCGCTGGCGTCATGGTAGCCAGCTTCCGGGTGTGAGCTTATTTCACTGAAGGCGCGCGAACCTTGAGGCGACCTTGCGCCGCGAGTGCGACGTCCAATCGTTGCTTGAGTGTTGAGAACCGGTTACCCACCGCCGGTGATCTCAGTTTTACGTGCATACTCGCGACTAGACGGACTTCCTGCGTCTTGGTTGGACCATCCTCCCTAGCAGAGGGCCCATGACATTTTGTGCGCAGCGTCCCTACCCACCCACCATCGCGGGTACCGACGCGAGCAGGAGATTGTGGGAGGGAGCATGAAGCGCGGAGAGTGGTTGGCTACAGAGAAGTGACCATGCCCGCCCGGGCGCCGCGCGCATCTAGGCAGGCGTAGTTGCGGTGCCTGGTGCGCGCGCGCCGTGCTAGTGCGGACTATGCATGATGACATGTGCTAGTAAAAGTACTTAGGCTTACCCTAGAAACATTGTACATATGTATTAGTGTACCAACACCGATGTCCACATGAGGCCTGATTGATCGATGCCGAGCTACAGTATAGTTTTGCCCCTAAAACCTGTGAGCGGGACGTGTACCAAGTGCTCATGAGGGGTGCCAACTGTGCTGAGAAATTGCTTAAGCTAGATAGGCAGGCAGCGTTGCGTATAGCATGGGTGAGCAGAGGGCAGATCAGCCACAACAATAACAGCAAGTATAGCAGCGACATACAGCTCGCCAGCGGCAGCACATCACTACATATAGAGGGGTGGATAGGCCCACCATATGGTTGGGTTGCCTTGATGCTGACGACTGTAATAACTTGGCTTGCTTATATGGTTTCAGAAAGTGCCCCATCCCCCTCGCCGTCTAATGCTTGGATATGCAGGGAACAACCTCCTGGTGCACAAAGACATGCGTTGAAAGAGTTCAGAAAGGTCATGCCAGTGCGAGTATTTATGTAGCTGAGGGCATGTTCTAATAGTACTGTCATACCTAATAAAATATAGTTGCGGGGGGGGGGGGGGGGGGGTTAAAGTTGAGGGGGGGGGGGGGGGCGGGTTGGGGGGGGGGGGGGGGGGGGGGGGCTAAAACATAACTAACAATAAATCGGAACTGCCTAATGTTTCTCTACGCCGGAAAGCAAGTCTGTGCGCATGTCCTTCGTCTTTGTCCTTCGTGGCGGTAATGGCGTAGACGCTAAATTCTCACTTTCCCGCTAGCCCTTTACACCGTGGGTTAAGTACTGCGTATGTACTAAATCCGGGCGAGCCGCTGCGCCTAATGTTGCTGGTAGTGTTCTCTTGTGAAACGGTGGACCGACCGACGACCAGACGACCCACCACCAGGCCAACTGCCGGCCAGTGCATACATCGGCGTGAAGAGCAGGCTCCACAAGAGACCATCACTACAGCCACCATGGACATCAACAGATTCGAGGAGGAACAGGAGGTCGCGGTCGGCGCCGTTCTCGTTGCGCCGCGCGGCGGCAGAGCCCAAGTGCCCAACACCCCAAGATCCGAGCAGCCACTGCCGCAAATAATTTTCGCAGGCACCCGACTAGGCGACTCCCACCTGCAACCCGCCGCCACCTCCGCGTTCGGAACCGCCTGTCCCGCCAGACCCCAATCGATGTCCCCGCCGGTTCCGACGATGCCACACGCTTCGCCCTGCTATTCAACGATCCGTCGCCCCCCTCACCAGACGATCCCTCTGCAGCAGCCGCCGGTGGGCCGACTTCTGCTAATCTCCGTCGGCAAGGCGCCCAATCCCAAGCCGGACGCACTCCCGCGACTGACAGCGCCGCGACCCAAGAACTACGGACGTGTTTAACCGCTACGCCCGGATTTGGATATTATCGAATTTACCCGCGCATAAAAGTACTAGTTCGCCCTGGGACATCGGCCGAAGCCGCCCCAGCACTTGACCCCTTGCGCCAACTGCAGTCGTAGGTCTGGCATAGCCCTTAGACCATTGCCTCAATCGAACCCCGAAGGGCTATGCATCAGCCGGGTAAACCCAGGACACGCTGGGCCGGTATTGCCGAAATACATCGACCAGCAGGAACCGAATCCTGGACCTCTCGCATACGAGACGACCGCTCAACGGCGCGGACACGGGATGTACCTTGTGACATGCACCCGCACATACCCCCCCGCCAGTAATAGACAGTGTGTCGCCCGACCCGCGCGGGCTTGGTACATGCACCAGGTGAATTCGTCATGCCATAAAGTATACTGTGCCAAAAATATTAGATGGAGGGCAATGTAGCCCCACCCCACCAAACGAGCCGGCTCAGCAGTATATGTACACCGAGCACCTTACAGCTACTCCGGTTATCTCCCCTCCCGCATCACACCTCAGTAGCACCAGGCGGGACGCCACTGGCTGCCTTAGCTTAGTTGCCTGCTGAGCTCTCGATGGGATGGGTCTGACTTAGGTAGGGACAGCAGGGGGGCGTTGCTGTCTTAGCTATAGCCCGCTGGACGGAGGAGGGGCTAGGAAACATAGGAGGATGGCCAGTAGCATGAGCTGTGATAACACTTCCCCAGCCGTGGTTAGAGATGGGAGGTCCTCAAAACAACTCAGTCCGAGCGAGTGGATGCAGCAGACTAACGGTTGTAATCAATTCCAATTTCGTTGACGCCAAGAATATGTCCGCGCTCTTTCTCCAAGGGGTTGCCATCTCCTCCACGGAGGCCGGCCGACGAGTGCCCGCAGCGCCAGGTTCTCCGGAAATGCTCCCCCCCCTGACGTCTAGCGCAGTCACACGATTAAGATGTGTACATTGCAACAGCCTCCAAGACACGGCGCAGGAATCAGGCACGGGAAGCCGCAACCACCCAAGCAGATGATCAAACTATGGCATGAGTATGAGTTTAATGTCGATGGGACAGTGCGGCCATCATGCTTGCCGGCGCCCTCCATGGCTGGGGGCACCCAGATTGGTGCACATCATCTTCCTGAGAAAAGGGGTACTCTACCGTGCGGATACGATACGATCGAATACCCGCTGGGTGCCATCTGGCGAAAAGTTGTCCTGGCCCTTTACCAGGCCAAGACCGGCTGCAGTCACGCCAAACTTGACGTCCCAAGCATCGGCCTTACAATACTTTTGCCGCTGTTTGGGACGTGAACCGCCCGCAGGGTGTTGTACTCCCAAATTGGAGGTCGGCGCTCCCGGAAACGTCCATTTTAGTCAGCCGCGTGGGTAGCCGTTGGTGCATGTGGCCGCCAGGCAGGTGAACCGCCTATCCCCCAAACACGGCCACGGCATCAGGCCACTCTGGATTTGTTCGAAGCTACGTGCGCGTCACAAGTTGAAGCTAAGTTGATCATGAGGCACGCCACCTCACTGCATCCCTTCCGGAATCCTGCGTAAGGGCAGGGAGGGGGCGAGGACGACACCCCTCTCTCTTCTTAAGATGTAATTGGGACCTGGTCCTCAGAGGGCTGCATGCTACGGGCACAACCGACCTTACGCGGGTTCATGTAGACAGGCCGTAAGAGTGTTGGCGTGGTTCACCCAGGAACAAAGTTACGACCAATTTCAGTTTCAAAACGGGCAGCTTTGCAGTGCTGCCCATCCGGCCGTGCTCGGTCTCATCCTCCTCCCTGTCCCACCGCCGCCTCGTTGTTTGGGATTTCCACTCCCATCATAGGAAGCGCAACAACCTCTCTTGAAGTGTTCCGCTTGCCCGCCGCCGAAAGCGCTGCATGGGCCGCCGGCGTTGCTCCAGGTGCGCCATCCTGCTTGTGGCGGTGAAGGTTCGGTTAGCGGTACTTGTACCGATACTCGGCTGCCCGTGATCGACACTCGTACATCGCGATACATCCAGTCCCTGGCTGGACATATACTGGATGTATACATGCCTTTGCGTGCGGTTGCCTGCAGATAGGTCACGTGTGGACCGTTTGTTGCTCTTCGACTTGGTGGAGGGCGCTCTTGCTGCTGGGCGGAGCAGTCGGCCTGATCAAGTGGGATGGGTTGCAGGGACGCCGCGGGCATGAGGCAGCACTTGGTGCCCCCCGCCGTGAGCCGCCTTGAGGCGCTCATTGCCGCGCACCCGCGCGTTCCCCAGCTCCCGCTGCAGCTTGGCCCACAGTGGGCGCAGGTCGGCGCCGTGCACCTCCACCTCCGGGCCGGCGCCGGCGGCTCGCCAGCGGCCGATGCCCACCACGTGGTCGGAGCGGATGGCGGCCGCGGGGTAGCAGTTGCGCAGCAGGCCCACCGCGCCCGCCTGCCAGCCACACATACATGGAGCATCAACACATTGTTTATCGGACGGAGTGTGAGCATGGGAACTGGTATGTACCTGCAAGAAAACCACTACTGTGCGTAGTAACTACTAGGAAGATCAGTTGCTCCAGCTAAGGGCCCTGCCAGCACACATGTAAGATCCCTTATTACAAGCTTCTAATTGGGCTTGCATGCAACCTACAAGAACATTCGCTAAAGATCCACTATAGGCTCGTCTACATTTGACCTCGGGCAGTCGGGGCGGGTTGTACGCACATCGTTCTTAGAAGCACGCCGCCTTAATCAAGTTACTTTAAGCGTCCCTCAGAGTTCATTTTTGGTCACGGAACTATCCCACCCCAGGCAAAAAAAAAGCTGGAGAACGCACCCAAGGTTCGGCAATTAACACTTAAGAGTAAGCCCGGCATACACATAACGCAGCCGGCCACAACCAGCTGTTACAGCAGGAAACCTGCCCATTATGACACGAATTGACGCCAGTGGACGTACCTCCGCCAAAGTTGGCCGCTTCATGGCACATAATAAACACCCCATGTAATGGTGTGAGACGGCACTCTACTGACATTTCGCAGTCGGAGCTTGCGTTGGCGTAAAAGCTCAAATGAAGTCCGAATAAGCCAGCTCATCCAAATGCAACCATTTAAAGCCATGACGGACGAATGCACCGAAGACAACGCAAGGCTGGTCATAACAACTAGCCGTAAGAGGCTACATGCTCCGGGCTTTGACCGACCCTATGCGGGCTCAAGCAGCTGGGCCGTAAGACAGATGTCATGTGTAGTAGGAAGGGCGACATGAGTAAAGCTACAACAAGTTCCAATTTCAATTTCAAAAAGCAGGAAAAAACAGCGAAGAAATGGCAAGCTGCCATGAAGGAGGCACGTGAAGTCGACAACACAATGTTCACAGTGGTACCCAGACTTCACGCTTGACCCAAGATGTTACGAGCAATGCCACCTAACGGGGGCAGCAGGCCCTATGCGGGTTCATGCCAGTAGTCGGGCCGGAACACAGCTAGCTTGTGTACTTGGAAAAGTGGTAGGAATAATATACTAACGATTACAATGAATGAACTGCGAAGGAAACGTGACACTACCATGAAGGACGCATGTACACATAGCGCCAAAGCATAGGACGCAAAGCACCGTTGCCACCAGGTGACAGAGCGGAACACCTGGGCCCATGGCATGAGCGCAAAGCGCAATGCTAACGGTGGTACCTGGCGGATTGAGCTCGGCAATTTGGCATCCCACTCCCAGGAGTTGCAAGCATGTTTGTCGGCAACACGGGCCAGGATCGACATGCTCGCGGGGCGGCGGCTGCGGGCGCACCTTGCTGTGCACGTTGAGGTCTTCCCAGCCCAGCAGAACCACGATCAGCGGCAGCCCCGCCGCCTGCGCCGCCGTCACGGCGTCGCGCACCAGCGCCTCGTCGCCGCGCAGCGCCCCGGTGGCCAGCTGCATCACGTCGTGCAGCGCCACCAGCGCGTGGGCGCCGGCCACGTCGTAGCCTGCGGGCAGCGCGGGGCCGAGGGGTCACTGCTGCCGGCACGCGCGGCTGCCCAGCACAACATGTTGGGACGGAGCCTCTCTCCTGTTCGCGTGCGGCGCAGCCAATCACCAACACGACGCACCACCCCCGCAAACCCGGCACTCCCTGGCTGAGCAAACAGACACAGCTTTGGGAATTACATGGCCTAGTACTTATGGTTCCGGCTTGATGGGATGAGAGGCGGAGAAGAGGGGGAAGGGGGGAAGGGGCGCAAGAGTAAGTGCGAGGGAGATGGGCCCTATGCACCTGTGTGGCATCGCGTGTGGGATGTGAAACGGCCTGTCGCCTTGCATATCTTTATGGATATGCCACTGTGCTTGCAATTCGCCGAATCTCCTGATTTTTGGCTAAATATCCGGCTAGAATTCCAACTGCAAACTAAATTCTGCGTCATGTTGTCCAAGGGGGGAGCGATGTGATGCGGCAGTTATACTATTGTGTAATATGTCATGCGATATCTTTGCCATGATACAGTATTACAGGTACCGGCACTGGCAGGGTGTTTCTTATTACATCAGAGCTTTCACATGCGCACTACAAAAAGAACTAACAGCAACTGTGAGAGGTTGCCAGCAAAAGAGAGGTTACATAAGCCTGAAAACCAAGGTCGAGCCGGAGGACAGGGAGCCAAGAACTGCAGGGTGATTCATTCCGCTATACCTGTCTTACGGGAACAACTTCGGGCTGTAGTAGTAGTACGACGAGGGCGCGCATGTCACGCGCATGAGTACTAGTCCCGGGTATATTATTGGGTATATTATTGCATTATGATAATACAATAGTAATATTGTATTATTACTGTATTATTATTGTACTATATTGTATTATTGTATATGACGACGAGTATTAGCCCGTATAATCAGTGGCGGCAACAGAGCCCTGTCGCCGCACGCCGACTATATTATATGTTCCGTGCTTGTCATTTTTTATATTAATTGGATAGTATTATGTGCTGCCACAGGCTGACCAGGCTGAGGCTTTGCCTTCTGTTTATGCCTCTCCATGGCGATGCTTTTGGCAGTGAGCGTGCTGCCATAGGTCGAACAGTGTCGACAGCAGCAATAACGTATGTAGCAGCGGGTGAGGACCACTTGTAGCAGTTCTGATACGCGGTCGGTCGGAGGGTGACAGAGTGGCAGCGCCCGAACAAAGGTGTGTGGCTGTGGCAACTAGGGTGTACATTACTACACTCGCCCATCGACACCGTCCTCAAACACCTAAAACACAGAATCCCGGAAGCCCTGAGATAATATACAAAACAATCCGACAATGCTCCCGATGAGCGGCAGCAGGTCTGTTGTTCCCCCTAGTGTGACTCCATATCGGCAAGGTGGAGGTAGAGTTAGCGGAGGTGGAAACAATGAGGCAAAGGCTCGCCGGTGGGGTACCCCCCTCCGCCTCCGCCTGGGTCGCACCGCGCTCGGCACGAGGTGCAGCGGGCGGGTGACTCGAGGGGCGGCGCACCTGGCACCTGCAGGTCCGGCTGGGTGCCGTGGCCATCCGGGAGGCGGTGATCCGCGGCCGCGAGCGCGCGGCGCCCCGGCAGCCAGCCGCTCCGCAGCAGCGCGTCGCCCAGCGCGCCCATCGCGCCGGCCGGCCGCCACGCCGCCGCGGCGAGAGCGCCCAGCAAGTCGGCCCACAGCTGCCGCCACCCATAGAGGCGCAGCGCGGCCAGCCGCCCGCCCGGCAGCCCGGCGGCGGCGGCAAAGGCGAGCGTCCGGGCACGCCAGCGGAGGAGCTGCGCGTGCTGAGCTGCCGGCGGCGCGAGCAGGCTCAGCAGCTGCAGGCCGGGGCGGCGCAGCAGCGGCGGCGGCAGGCTGCGTGCGGACGGGACGCTGGCGGCGGCGGGTGGCGGCGGAGGGCCTTCTGTGGCGGAGGCGTCCAGGGCGGCGCCGAAAGCGGCGGCCCCGCGGCAGGCTGGCGAGGAGAGCAGCAGCACCTGCAGGGGAGATGGCGGCGGCAAGCAGGGACGGCGGCGGGGGGGGGGGGGGGGGGGAGGGGGAGGTTTTTTATGCCGGAGTGTACGGGTCCACTACACAGGGGAAGGGGGAGACAGGCGGCACGAAAGGGGGGCGGTATTCGCGGCAGCCGGCGGAGCCAGGCAAATGTGCTATTACTAATTATTGTCATTATGTATGCGGGGAGGAGCCCCGTGCAGCCTAAAGGCAAGCTGTGCCACTACAGTGGGTCCGCGGCGTACGGAAACAACGACCGGACTGTTTGGATCATCGCCGGAGCGAGATTCTGGCTGTGACACAACCGAGGCACGACCCATAGGCGCCACACGGCGGGCATAACCAGGGCGTGCCGCCACGCCCATGATCAGACAGATGTGATCGTCAGATAAGACGGGCTGCAATGATCTGAAGCATATTAATATTAGCGCGTAGTAGGCGGCTAACACTCTTAAACTGCGATATCTGGCCGTGTGTAATTTGCCACCCTAATGGCATTTTTCATCATTCCATTATATCGTATTTAATCATTCTGTCTTCTTATTCCTATTATTGCTGAAGTTCCATCGTAATGGAGTGCTTAGATTTGTTTTACAGGATCATCCATGTCTTGTACACTTGATTACACGTCCTTTTAAATCCTTACCAAACGCGCTATGGAATACTTACCCGCATATGCACGCGAGGCATGCGCGTTTGATCACATTCCGTATCAGGATTGGTACGGTGTCTGATCCGATACAATCCGACTAGGAGTTCCTGATACCTCAGCGTGGCCATATAATCGTTGCCAGTGTGAATAACGCCATCTTGTCGCTGTGCATCAGTGCGCATTCCCCTATTGCTATCCAATTCCTAACAATGGGCGTGCACTTTTCCTTGTTAATAAATGGGGAATACAAACTCAAACACTGCACTTAGTGCTTTCCGGAATCGAATCGCAATACAACTGAGATGCATCTGCCAGTTTTCATTCAAAAAAAGCCCAATATATCATCAGCACATTTTCTATTTGTATCTATATTCTCTTATCTCCAATTGCACACCTTCCATCTTGAGAGACTGAGGAGTCCAGGATCAAAGGGGTTGCTGTAGCCAGGCGCGTGGGCACCCCGGGGCGCTGCCGGGATCCGTTGATGGCCAGCAGCGCTTCATGCCCGAAGAAAGGGGGACACCAATGCGCCGAATTGCAGCAGCCCATTCGATATCATACCCGCCCGTGATAGGTCATATTGCGTCATCTACGGGAGACGTCATTCGACGCCTCGCCCTCTGGCGCCCTATGGCGACTACATTTGGAATATTATGTAGCCTGTAGTGCGGCCATCGGCAGCGTGGCTGGTGTCTGCATCATTTCAATTGACCGGGCCCGTGTGTCCCAAGGATAGCCAGAACATCACACCACTTCACGGGGCCGGCAGGTCACGCTTGACGGTCCTCAAGTGGTAATTATGATGCGTTCTGATATATGTCGTCTGTGTAACGGTTTGGTCCTCTTTGGCAAAGGGGGAAAGGGAGACAGTAACGTACTCACGCGGACGCGCGATCGGCCCGCAGTGCGGTTACGGCCGGGAGGGAGCAGCCGCCCCACCTTCCACGGCGCGTACGCGAGCTCCACCTCCGTGTGCTGGAAGTCCGAGTCCAGGGACAGCGCCGCCCCGACCGCCGCCTCCGCCGCCGCCGCGCCGCCCGGGCGCTCAAACGACAGCAGCAGCTGCCGCCGGTCCGGCGCGCGGTCGGCGCCAGGCCCCTCCTCGCCCCGCTGCGGCTGCTGCTGCTGCCGCTGCTGGGGACCATCCGCTCGCGCCCCCCAGCGCCCCCACCACGCCCCCGGCGGACGGCTTCGCGGCGGAGGCGGCGCCCGCGGGAGCGGCGGCGGCCGGTGGATGCGGCACCGCAACCGCGCGCCGCCGCCGCTGTAGCTCGCCCGGGCGGCGCTGCCCAGCTCCAGCCCCCACACCAGCGCCACCACCTCCTCCGCCGCGCGCTCCGCCGACGCTCGGCCGTCCGGGGCCGCGGCCTTCCTGCTGCCGGGTGCGGTTCGCTCCGCCGCCTCGCCGCTCCGCGCTGCGCGGGGATCCGTGCCGGCGCGGTGTGAGGGGACGCAGCGCCATTTTGGGGGCAGAAGGTAGGCGCATGCACACACAGGTATGTACACGTTAAAGGTAAATAAATGAATAAACACAGACACACTATGCATACACATATATGTATGCATGTACACACACACACACACACCTCCCCCCCCCCTCTTTCAAGCTGTATTTTTGTGATTGCGAGCAGTACGCTGCCGACGCGGGTATAAGAGCAATGCGCATTGGGAACCCGCCTGCCAGAGGTCAAATACAGACGAAACTATAACGAATCTATGGCTGTTGTTCTGATGGTTGCATGCAAGCCTCATTTGAGGCGTTTAGAGAGGGTTCCTATCGGCGAGTTGGCACCTGTACATCTTCATATAGTACATCTTCATATTCTACATCTTCATATAGAAAAATACCTACACCTGCCCCTGTATGTGCACCAATAGCGACCGGCACTACCTAGCGGCACTTCCGCTTGTTCTTACAGGTTGCACGCGAGCCGAATCGTGGTCATTTTTTTAGCCCCCGGGGCAGGAGGGTTACAATAAGAAGGGTAGCTCTTATGGGTGCGCCGGCACCCATACTTGCGTATACATTTACACGGTAGTTCTCTCTGATGTGTACATCGCGCGGTGTTTTCGAATAAGGATTAACAGTAGTCGCTACACGGGTCACCTACATCTCTGCATGTCTTTCTGCCCTCGCCGCCCTCATGCGCTTTGACAGTAGGCCGGGTCCAGTGCAGGAACCGTAGCCGGCACCGCCCATACTCTTCTCCACAAACAAGGGCCGACTCTTGGGGCGCAGCGGGTGGCGGCGTGCTACCTGCAGGTGGCGCCGTATCGCCGCCAGGAGCGGAGTCGGGGTCCTCAGCCGCCGATTCCCCCTCTCCCTGGGACCCCGTGGCGGTGTCTGCAGGCGGGGCGGCCTGCGGGGCGGTGGAGGGCGTCCCCGGCTGCGCCGGCCCCGTCCGTGCCGCCCACGGCCGCCAGCCCTCTCCCACCTGGCTGCCCGCCCGCGCGCTCTCCGGGCCCGGCGCGCCCAGCGGCGGCGCGGAGGGGCGCAGCAGGTCCAGCGGCGCCATGGCGGCGGCGGCCATGGGCAGCATGCGCGGCGCGATGTCGCGGCAGAGGGCGATGGGCGGCGGGCGCTCGTCGGGCTCCGGCTCCGGCGGGGGGCCGCCCCCCGGCGCAAGCAGCGGGGGCAGCGGCATGCCGGGGACGCTGCGCAGGATGGACATCACCCGGCGCCTGTGCGGGCGGGCGGGCGGGGCCATGAGCGACAGGCGCACTCTGCTGTGGCCGTGTGGTGGGGCGGTGGCGGCGAACATCCCGAGCCTCCGCCTGCCCGCTGCAGGTCGGATGAATATAAACACTACAGCGGAACTATGGGCGCCGACGCACAGTCTATAATAGGACCTCGTATTCATAAGCCCCAATTAGGGTTTGCATGCCACTATAAGAACATCCGCAACAGGTTCGCTATCGTTTCGTCCACAATTGACCTCTGGTAGGCAGGGCGGGTGGCTCTTATACGCCGTGGCCTTTTAACCGCGCCGGGACCTACCGGGCCACCAGAGGTCAAGTGCGTATGCAACTGTATCGGGAACATGGCGGATGTTCTCATAGGTTGCATGCGAACCCTATTTGGGGCTTGTGAATAAGGGTTCGTGTAGGTGCGGCGGCACCCGAAGGCACCAGGTGGAGAACAGCCCAATGCCCGGACACGCAAAAGGCGCAGCGCGTCGCGACTCGGCACACCCGCGCCGCCGGCAATGCAGTGCGGCAGTGCCTAGGGAGAGAAGCGGGTGGGTCCGGCGACATGACACAACCGCCAAGAGAGAGAGAGCGAGGGGGGGAGAGAGAGGAGGAGGAGAGGGGGGGGGGGGGGAGGGGGGGAAGCGATGGGGGGGCGATAGGGAGCGAGGAATGGGTATTCGAACTGAGCGTGAGGGATCGCGGCACTCTTTGGGCATCACCCTCAGGTCACTGCACAGCGGGGTAAACCAACCCAAATTAGTCTCACATCCGCAATGCCGAAACTGAGTGACACCACTGGAAGATGCCTGCACAAACATCCATTGATTGAAGCTTCACCGCGCCCTAGGTGTTTGAGACACTGTTTAGGGTTTTGAAAAGTGCGCGGAATTGTCAGAAACAATCGGAACGAGTTATTTACTAAGTGATATGATATGCCAATTGATATTTGAAATAACACCCCGCTTATACACTCAAAATAGGGAGGAAGGGGAGCCGGGGGAAGGCACCTGTAAGAGAGCATGCGGTGGTGGGCAAATCCGTTGCGCACCTCCGCCGCGCCGCGCCCCTGCGCTGCCGCCACCTGCGCCGCCCAGGCCCCATCGGCCGGCTGGATGCCGGCGGCCGGGCCGGACGGCTGCAGGCTGCGGAGGGACACCGCCGCATGTGGGAGAAGGTAGAACTGCTGCCCGAATAGCGCATAGTTGGGGACCTGGCATGTGGGGATGGGAGTGGGGCTTTAACATAACTCTCCTGGCGGACACACCAATCAAAACATGAAGACTGACACTGGTGCCAACGCACCCACGGGCGCTAAGGCGGAATAAGGACACTGTGTGTGTGTGTGTGTGTGTGTGTGTGCACATATGAATATCGAGGTTTTCTTGACCTCTGGCAGGCAGGGCGTGTAGCACTATTATTGTTGTACTATTGTTTGTAGCACCGCGCCGTAGCCCGCATTGGGGTGCTGCTTCACAGAAAAATGCCGACTTAGCCATGCGGGGGTACATCATGTAATCGACGCACAGCAACAAGGCGCCCTCACCCGCTCCAGCATGGTTCCCGCGGCGCTCTGCGCGGCCGCCAGGAGCGCCCTCGCCCAGCCGTCCACCGCCTTCTCCGGCGGCCCCTTGGTTGGGACCAGCGCCGGCGCAGCGTCTGCCGGGCGCGCGCCCGCCTCTCCTGCAAGTGCATCCGCCCCCCACGGTGACTACCGCCCCTCAATTACAGTCAGATCGGTGCACATGCCTAGGCGGGCCGTGGTCTGCCTCCACTGCTTTCTACAACACATGGCTGGGGGAGACCCCCCATCCCCAGCACACCCACACACGCACACAGTCACCTTACGCGAAGCGGTACGTGGTCGCAGGGCATCAGCGCACACGTAGATGCATGCATCGGTGAACACCTTTCAGTGCACGGGCTCGGACCTGACGGCGGCGCCTTGGGCTCCAAGGGAGCGGGCGCCGGAGCGGGTGGCTGCAGCGAGATGGCGGCCAGGCGGCGCAGCGCCGCGCGGCGGAGCCTGCGCAGCAACCGGGCGGCGCATGCGGTGCCGTCCGCGGTGAGTTTGGGCACAACTGCGGGGCGCACCTACCTCTTTGGATGCTCCATTTGGCCGCGCTACAGGTGGCTGGACGGCGGCAGAGGGGACGGCGAGGCCACACATGTTGCCCAGCCGCCTTCACGGGGGCCCGATCATTCTGGGAGATAAAAGTCAGCACTCTGAGGGACGGCGGTTTAATCTCATTTGTAAATGAGATAAGATCAAGCGTGGTGAGAGGCGCCAATCCGGCACCTGGTCTTCGGAGATGAACAATCAGCGCAATCTGAGAGATAAACCCTACGGAAGACAATTCCCATAATAACACCTTACCTGCCCTTTATAGCTCGAATCTAGACGAAACAACCCCAGATTCAACACAGACCTTAGGACAGTTTGCTGGCATCCGGTCTTGGGAAAAAAAAGGTTGTCCTAGACCCGATGGCATCCGCATCTCTTACGGCGCTGTGGTGTCACACCGGCGCGCAGTGGCCAAGCTGTAGATGAGAGGGAGGGAGATGTGGCGCAGAGGAGGATGAGAGGGTGGGGGGGGGGGGGGGGGGGGGGGGGGATTGCACCTGTCGGCTGTGCGCTGTGGCAGCGCCGCGACCTCTGCACCTGGAATGGCCTCTGGGCGCGGCGGCACTGGCAACCCTGCAAACAATGAGCAGTCGGTGACCCTAGAGGCAGACAGCGACCCCCACAAAGGGGTATTTTGCAGCGCGTAGCCGACAAAGGGGGGGGAGGGATAGAGCTGCGCACCTGCGGGGGCCAGCATGGAGAGGCCCAGAGCCCGCGGGATGATGTCCTCTGTGGAGCACGGCATTGCCGTCAGCGGGTTGCATCGCGGCGCGCGGCTGCCTTTCTGCACCCTCCGCCAAGCTCACGTGCAGGCATGAGAGGTTGGGGCAGTGAGGAGGAGGGGGAGAGGTGGGGGGGGGGGGGGGGTGCAGGCCACCCGATGAACAGGCGGTGGTGGATGCACCCACCCGGCAGCACGTAGTTCCGAAAGCTCGTGTCCCAGCCCTGTCGCTCCACCTGCCACGCCACCGCCGCGTCAGACATATGTCACTTTCTTGAAGCCGATGGCACCCCGGCCAAGCTGCATCGTTATTGAGGCAGGCGAGCTACGGATGCCGAGTTGTCGGCGCGGTGATAATAACTTCGCAAACACGGCCCTGCCCTGCTGGCCAGAGGTCAAACGCCGACGAAACGACGGCCAATGTTCTCATAGGTTGCTATCCATCCCAATTTGAGGCTGATGATTCCCCTTCTTATGGGCGCGGCGGGGAAAAGTGGGTGGGGTGGGGGGGGGGGTTGAAGAGGGGAGGGGAAGGGGGAGGGGGAGGGGGGGTCACCATGGCGGCCAGCTCCCGGTTGCCCACGGCAGGGCACGCAAAGGTGATGCAGCTGATGGGCGGGCCCCGCGCCGCCGCGTCCCCTAGAGCCTGCCGCAGGCGCAGCGTGCAGAGCTTGGCGATGGCGCCGCCCAGCGAGTGGCCTGCGCAGCCCGCCCCAAGCACCGCCACCTCAGCAACACCCCCCCCCCCCCCCCCCCCCCCCCCCCGCCCTCTGGACGCAACGCCATGAAGCATTACAGCCGCGCAAGACACCCTCATTCCTCACCGGCTGAGCGCACGAGGACAAACATGCAACTGGTTGGTCGCTACTACCCCAAAGTAATCAGTTTGCTTATCATGACCTGGTTGTTAAGGCGATACATATAACCACCCTCCCACGTTGCCCGAAACGTGGCGACTCGGCGCCAGACCCTAAAACTGCCGGCGCATTGGAGGGGGAAAAAAGGCGGCCACTTCAGAGCTCAAAACACGTGACATTTATGGCGGGGTGTGTAGCGGGTGCAGGGAGTCATGTGGACGCCCGGTATGCCGCCAGACCGGAAAGCGCCAGTGGTTAGGCACCGCCTACTAATGCCCCCCCTGAATGGAAGTCGCCGGCGATACCACAGGCAAAGATGTAAATACGATTCTTAAAGTAAGAGCACAGTAGGAACTTCGCTATATCTATTTCAATAAAAAACTGAATTTTTTTGTTGTCTCATGAACCACATTTTTACCGGTTTGCAACTGTGTAGTGGCTTCTCTCAGTTTTGCCTTACGAATATGTCAAATGTAAGGAACCTTTTGCCTCCCTTTTTATTACGTGTTGTAGGGTATTACTAGGCATATGGAGGGTTAGATTGTGATCGTGTACTTGCATCGTCCGACAGGTGTAAAGGCCCCCAGTTTCTCCTTTGAATAACACAACATGCCGATTTGAAAAAAAAAAAGCATGCCAAAACAGGATGACGATGCCTGTACCGCACAGCACCAGCCGGCAGCCGCGGGCCGCGGCGTGCAGGTACAGCTGCTCCACCGGGATGGCCTGCGCGCGCTGCAGGAAGCCGGTGTGCGCAGCGGCGGCCGCGGGCCCGGCGGCCGCGTCCCACAGGTAGGACTGCCGGAAGTTGGCGTCCGTGAGCAGGTCCTTCGCGTGCTTGGTGCCCTCGAAGCACACCCAGAGCGTGTGGCCGCCCACCGCCAGCACGTACCTGCGGCCATCCGATTCAATCAGTCTACATTGTCACTACAGCCCTGGTTTCAAGTGACCGGCCTTGTGGGCGAGTTTGAGAGGATCCTCGGAATGCTTAAAAACCAATGCCGCTGCTACTAACGGACACCGAACCCGACGCGGCCGGAATTGCCCTCCGCACATCTTTACCACATTTATAAGAATGACCCTTGCTTATACACCGTGGAATTGAATACGGTCCGCGGGACCCAAAAATAATGAATTATTTTGCGCCCCCGCATCGAAGTATTCGTGCTGTAGTCGGGCTCTATTCCGATTTAATTCTACGTTTTAATAGTGTTCTCCTTTTTCAGGGGGGGGGGGGTCAAAAACGATATTTATCCGAAGACCGTTTATGTTTGTACAGTGTTAAATGCATATGGGTGCCGACACGGTATTAACAGGAACACTGAAAACACGGCCCCGCCCTGCCTGCCGGAGGTCAAATGTAGACCACATCTGCTATAGTGGAACTGTAGCAGATGTTCTTACAGGTTGCTTAAAAGCCCAATAAGAGACTCGTACTAACTAAGGGTTCACCGTAGCGAATCGTTGAAGGCTGAGATGGTACGATTGGCAGAGCAGCGGCGCATACCAAACTCGGCTTTCTTTGTTCTCATATCACGCGTGGATTGGCGGATTCCGTATTCCTCACTGGGAGCTGGAGCGCACGCAGCAATCGTCCCGCTGATATACTCATTTTTCACACATTTTCAATTTTCAGGAAACCGTGAGCCGGCGAATAGCGTGAGCGCTGCGTTAGGTCGGGGTGTTCGCGATTGAATCCGCGAGATGGAGGGATATGGGTGCGTAGGCAGAGGGCCCTGGCGGGTGCATTGGTAGGGAGGCAGGGGGGGGGGTGAGGAGGTGAGGAGGAAGGGGTGGTCAGGCGTGGGGGTCACCGGTGCGGCGCGGTGTCGAGGCAGAACTGCACGCGGCGGAGCGGCGCCAGCGGCGCGCCCAGCTCCGCCTGGAAGGCGTTGAGGTGCAGCAGCGCGTCGGCGTCCGGCCGCTTGTAGACGCACTCCGACAGCAGGAGCGCCCCCAGCACACTCTGCGGGGACACGCAGGGACGGCGGCCGGTACGTAGATGCACTGAAGAATCATCCCAGCCGGCGGGGCTGATGATGGCTGCATCATGCCCTTACCACCCGTACCCGTACTGCCTGTACCGGTGCATTCAATTGACTATATGATCACAGCATGTCGTAGATAGTACAAGTAGATAACGGATGCGGCGAACAAACGGTGCCGCAATTGTCCGCGCGTGCCGATGAGCAAAAATAACGTTGGGCATGTGAATGACAGCACGCCCCGCCTGTCAGAGGTCAAAGGTAGACGACAAGACAGCGGATGGGTAGCGACTGTTACCGTAACTTTCATGCAAATCCTACCATTACGGGTCCTCATACGCGCAGCTCCCGCACCCGCGGTAACGAGAATATAGTAAAATAATATAAGCCGTCCAAAAAGATAACGACTCGGCTACCCCTTGGCCCGTGTAATCCAGGCAGGGGGCAGGGAGATTCTCAGAGCTCATGGAGTCCAAGTACAGTAATTACATTTTTTTCATAGATGAAATAAATAATCATATCAGCTCGTCACCTTTTGGTCGCTATTTATTAATTGTGCTGGTTTCGGCGCGCGCGGGGGGGGGGGGGGGGGGGGGGGGGGTTGGCAACCCACGCGCGTCTCCTCCGCCGAACTCAGGCCGCCCAGCGCGGCGCCCGCGTGCAGCTCCCAGTCCGGCCGCCCCCAGGAAGACGCGGCTGCGGCCCGCGCCGCCAGCACGCTTCCCAGCAGCTTCCCAGGTGGCGAGCTCCAGAAGAAACGGGCAGCCGCGGCGCCATGCTCGCTGCGCCGGTGGTCGGACATACCAGACGGGATTCCCCCGCCCCCCCCCCCCCCCCCCCCCCCCCCCCGCCGCGCGTCCTACCCTTTTTTGCCGCCAGCGAGCCCTTACTGCCCCGCCGTGCGGTGGTACGGCGTTTAAAAGGGGGAGGGGGTACAGGTAGGGAGGAGGGGGGCTCGACGTGGGGGCAGCCCGGGCTTCTCTAGGATGGAGGCTGAATCGTCGGGCGGTGGGAAGCGACCAAGAATCATTGCAATCACTATTACGGCAATCGCTACTCGCCTCGCCTGGCGGGCCGGGGTTCCACAGCAAATGAAGATTCCGATACCTGCTGCGCTGTCTTGATGCTGGCCTGCGCTCGGTGGTACGACAGCTACTAGTCTGAATTACAAAAAGGGCAGTAACAAATCCACCTGCTACTAAAAGTAATACTAAACAACACAGCAAGCCGCCCAATAAAAGCGGCCCGCATCCCGCATGCGGCGGGATGGATGAGTCATGCGCGCACGGTTCAAAGTCCGGGCCACGCGTGCACATGTGTGTGAGGGTGATCCTCGGACGTGTTGTGCAGCTTCAGCAACGGGATGGCAGACGAATTTGCGCCGTCTGATGAGGCAGCGAGCGCGCTCTCGAGCGGCCACCAAGCTCAGGACCCCGAGGAAATCTCTTGCGAGCAAGGCCTCCTAGTTAGCCCGGGTGGTGCACCAAGTGCCCCGTGATGAGAGGGCACCCCGATCCGCAGCCAAGCATGCGATACCACGCACTGTGCGGTGCACCCCCTTGCTCACCTCACCCACTGTGCCGAAGACCATGCCCGTGTACTCCGACATATCCAGGATGTCTCGAAGAGGACCCTTCTGTCCGGGCTCCGTGTTGTGCCACGCCTCAACCCGCGCTTCCAACCCACGTTGCTTGTATGGCGCCCAACAGGGAGCACTCAAACCGATCCACAGCCGTGGCCTGGGGCATTGCAATGTACTTGACCCCGTACCGCATAGCCTTGAACTCCAGCAGCATCGACTTCAAGCTCCGGGGATCATAGCTCCCGGTCACAACGTTGAACGCCGGAAGGGAGAGCTCTGCGTCCGGCACTAGGTCCTTGAGTTCATCTCTGGGTACGGTGTTGCCGAGAGGCTGGAACAAGTCATCCATCTCCCGCCGTACAGCGATACCTAGGTCGTGAACACAGTGATGATCGCGGAAGGCGTCTGCGATAGCGTCGTGCTGTACACGCCAGTGGGCGTCTCCAGGCGCCGGGAGGTTCATGAGCGCGTCACTCGCCGTATAGGTCAACAGTGACAGGGTTGTACTCTGTCGAGGGCAGAATGATATGGCTCCCAACCACCGGGGCCAAGCACGGGCTAGCTAGGCAGAAAGAAGTAACTACCCAGCAACGACCTCCCGTAGCTCATGCGGAGTCATTATGACCGTCCGCGCGGTGGGGATGCATGGCCACTGTCCACATGCCCGACGCCGCGTCGAACTGGTTGAACAAGATCCGTTCCCTACATGTGACCGGGACTCCGGGAGAGCGCACACCTCATTTCGAAGCCGAGAGTTGTTGGCCTGATCTAGAAATGCCGTCAACTCCTTTTCCGAGCCCGACAGCTACAGGTGCCAGTTCTCGTTTACGTCCTATATTAATTTTAGTTGATTTTTGAATTAAGCAAGGCCCAGGGGCGTACTCGTACGGGTACGGGTGCATATACCGGTAGTAATACCGCCTAATGTTATTTATATACCGAAAGTAAAACGGATTTATTACTTGATTTTTCTAATTCACACCAGTACATGTAGTGGAAAAAGGCACGGCACCGCCACTTCCGGCAGTCTGGCACTCCAAAGGGCATAGCGACTACTGAGGGTGTGTTCCCACAATTGTCGCTAATGAATACTAATTGTGTGCGTTGATGAGTTTCTGCAATATAATCTTGGGTAGTCGCTCCTTCTCTGACATCGGCCGAAAATTCATTCAATTGAAATTTCAAGCAACGATTACATCGCCTTCGTCGATACAAAGTGACCGCATCAATGCTTCAAAACCGCCATTATTTGGAGGTAGCCCTCTCCGCGCAACATGGTAACAACCTAACACAACATATTTGCGGCATTTGTGATGCTGGCACGAGGCTTCGTCGCTATGAAGTATTGACCGGGGTTAGGAAACGACAACCGAATGATGCCCCTATCCTATAGCGGTGCCGGCCCTAGTCGGCTTTGTGCAATCGACGCTAAGTAACATGCTCCGGAAGTTTCCGAAATCATTGTAAATAGAGCGCCGCTCGATCCGTACAATTCGTCCCATACGGTCCCACTGCCATACCTCGCACCGGAGGGTTGGTGGCAGCAGCTCCATACCCTATGCCATCACTGGCTACTTAGGCGGGACACGGACTCGGCAGAGTCCGTCCCTTTTGTTGTTACTTGAGCAACAGACAATCGCCTGGTGCACCGCACCGTGAGGGAACGTGTGCTTGGCATCATCGGTGCACGTAAAACTTCCGCAGCGATGGCGTTCCTCTGCTAGGTTGTTTATGGGCCGCCGAATTGCGCCGGAGGGCGGGCGTGCCAACCGCGCCGACCCATATATGGCGCGGCACGCCGGCGCTCCCCCCCCCCCCCCCCCCCCCCCCGTCACGCGACTGGATGTGCGTTGCTCGTACGCCAGCAGCGTTTCGTGCGGAACCCCTGTGGCATCGGCCGTCCGTAGTGCTTGTAGCACGGATCCATCCGACCAATGCTTGCCTTCTGCGTGGCGGGAGTCCGTCACCCTTGCTTGCGTGAGACGACACCCGAGCTGTCATCGTGTTGACATTACGGCGCGTCGTGCGCTAATGGGCCGGTTTTAATTTATACAACTGCTTCCGAGTTCCGACGTGTGCCAGCGTCTGAGCCTTCTTTCCGAAATCACTGCCCACCTTATCGTGCGCGACGTGGCATTGGAGCGCTAATTGAACGCCTCGTGGTGGAGACATTAGGCAGGGGGCCGAATGTCATGTAGTCCTTGCGCGCGTCTACGCGATATACTGCTACGGTCCTATGCGCTAGCCGGGCGCCCCGATATTTTTTGCACGATCGGCTCCACTGCGCTTCCGAGGCGTCGCGCGAGCCGGCTCATCTTTAAAGAGCAAGGTGGAACGCCCACAGCGTGCGCACGATGGACGGAAGGACGATGGACGGGGAGCGTGGAAACTGACACCGAGGTGTGGCCGGCGTTGGTAGCAGGGATGCTTGACATTATGTGAAGTACTATGAAATCGCGGAACCCGGTGCGGCTCGTACGATGTGGCCAATTGGTAGAATCTTAATGGGGTGTGCACATTAGCGTGTGTCCTCGTAAGAGTTGAGAGGGCCACGACGAAAACGCGAGATGGTTAGTGGTCGTTTTGGGATCCTCGTAGTATGACCCCAATTATGGCGGGCGTGTTCCTTTTACAAGCGCCCCTACTGGCAGTCTGCTGGGTACGTGGGACTGCCAAGGGGGATGACATAGCTGGGACAGTCCTAGGGGTAGTAAGGCTTGTCAGCCTGTTACTATTGTTTCTCGTATGTACATGGGAATATTCGTAGAAATCGGGGTGCAAAGTATCCGTGCGATTTGCCGTTACACGACAGCGCGCAAAGCATATATGGTTGAAGAGGTAGGGTTGCCACAGGCTTACATGCCACACTACACATACGGATGTACAGGGGGTGCCACATGCACTAGCCTGCGCAGTATATGGCTTTGCCCCAGGGTCACGACAGCAGCCTCGTGGGCCAGTGTAGCAGGGGCGTGGCCACGAGGAGTACAATACGCAGGGTATGACGTTGTGAGTTTGCAATGCATCCGACATGCGAGACTGTTGAACGACAATTGTGAACAATTGAGTTTCCGATGTGGCGTAGATATGGCGATGTGATTGGCGGACGAGATCGGAACGACGGAAAGAATGGTGGTGTTTTAGGATGTAGGGTTGTTCATGGTGGGCAGGTATGGCGTAGTGAATTCGCGATGTTTTCTAAATGGGGTCCATTGAGCGGTAATTGTGAATGTTTGGGAGGCTAATATGTTGTAGATGTGTTGATGTGATTGGCCAGCGGGATTGATTCGATATGACGAATGATAGTTGTGCTAGCATCGAGAGGCGCGTAGAATAAGGTGTGAGGCAGACGTTTCCGTATAGTGTGACAATGTGTGTTCACACATAAATATGTGCCCCGCGCGCGTTACTTTGATTGGCTTGCGCACAATGAGCCACTCATACCAACTTATAGAACGACTTGTTAGCCACCCACAATCCATGCAGCGCGTCCTATCCTATCCAGCGGCGTGTAATCGCGGACGATTCCGCGTGCAGAGTTAGCATACATGAGCAAAGAGGGGGAAGAGGTGAAGTTAGGTGAGAGGAAAGAGCTGGGCAAGGTGAGATGGAGACGTGCCCATCGGCGTAGCGCGCTTGCTTCTACCACCACCGCCACCACTGCGGTATTGCGACGCGCAGATATAAACGCGAACATTTCTTGGCGCTACAACTGAGTATGGGTGTGTGTTTGCTGATCTTGCCATCGTGTAGCTATCACGCCCCCACATTGTTAGGCAGTGCACGGTCACTTGTTTGCAGTGGTGCGTTGTCGCCGTCATGCAAACAGTCAGCCAAGAGTGGCTTGGCTAGGTTTTAGTTTTTCTAAACCTCCGTGACGAACAACCGAAATCCATTGATAGAAATCTGAGTACTTTCGAAATCACATTATCTGCATGGCTTTAGCCTACATTATGTGGACACGTCAAGCCTACATGTTTACAACTTCAACGCGCATGCTATAGACAGTGTGGAGCTAGGAACCTGCATACGTGAGGCCACGATTATATACAACGTGACGTAGATATCGACATGCATCATTGCCTTTAATTTTGCGTGTCGTGGCATCGTTGCGTCGTTGCATGTCTTGCATTTTTTGACATCTATTTTGACATTTTTTGACTACTATTTTGACGGGAGATTTCTTGTTGTCTCGCATGACTGCACACTGCGCTATGTGCATCAACAACCAAGCGGGACGCCGAGGATGCTCTCTTTATGACAATAAACGTGAAAATCCATGAGTCCAGCATGACGTTTGAATTCGGGAAAAAGGCGTGAAACATTTGAGCCTCGTATGTAGTGTGAGCGTCGTGACTTGAGTATGGCTGTGCAGGCATGGGGTATCCGTGATGATGTCCTTGACACATTATATAAAAAATCAAAAGTTCTTTGCCCTCAATTTCGTGACCTTGAGAAAGGCACGCCGCTCTTGCAGTCAAGAGTCAGCATCGGCTGTGTGCCCGTCAACAAGGCACCCTCTTGACATTCTTGACCCCGCCCGGAATATATGATGCCGCAACATCCGAGTGTCTTGCCCCTGGATGTCCCGTACGTATTACATAGTGCACGGACAGTTTGCGTAATGGTGTGTTGTCGTTGGGACTGGGACAAGATTATAGCGTAAACGGTACAGGCCACTATACTTCACTTGTGACTCACTGAAAATGGGACAATTTACTAGCCTTAAACCCTGTGCAGGTTTTTAGGGTTCGCGTGTACTAGCGCAAAGTACATGATCACTTGGTGGCGGCGGAACGAGGCAAAGGCGGCGGGTCGAGGCAGGTTCTCCGAAGGTAGGTAGGTAGGTTGCCGCGAAGTCGAGGCAGCTCTCCGCCTCCCACACCTGTCTAACCGTTCTCGCTGAAACAAGTAGGAAGTAGGGCTGTGGGGTCGGTATGGGTTCCCCCTTGCGGGCTATACACGAACTTCGCGCTGCACTTGGGGAGGTGCAGGAACTCCTTCAAGATCATGAGGGAATGTTGAGTAGGGAAGTTCTTCTCGAGATGGCAACAAGTTGTACGGGTCTGCCGTCGGGCGGCCCGTCTCCTCGCGTGGGGCAGCCTTGCGTGATGTTGCGACCTTGGAAGAGTCGTTAAGGGGGAGTGGCCAGCGCCCTCCTGCGTCTTTGGCCGAAGTAGTGGCGTCTGAAGAGGGTGCCGCAGGCAACCCCGGTATGCAAAGCAGCGCTAAGCGTTCCGACACGGCAATTGCCGGGGGCACACGGCCCACCCCGGCTGTGGCTGAGGTACGACCATACCATATCGGTCACTGGCTTCCTGCCGAAGACGGCCACACTGAATATGCCGACTACAAAGCGGTCAAGTCGGTAATCTCAGGCCTCCCTACTAATCGGCGGTTTTTGTATGACTCGGCGGCTACAAAGGTATGCTGCCCCTCGTCAAATTATTTCCGCGTGCCGGTGGCAGTCACCTGCGGTTGAACCAAGGGATACATTGCAGCAAGGCCGCCCACCTTGCGACTGGCGTCGCTTCTTTTGAGGCCAGTTGCGACTATGCGGCAGCAAGGCGAGGGGGTACGTCGCTCGTGCAGCTAGCAGTCGGGGGGATGTGGGTAGGTTGAACGCGCGATGGCGACATAAGTAGCAAGCCATAAAAATGCAAAGGTGGACAACATCATTATGTCGCAGCAAGGCCGACCACCTTGCTTGGCGATGTGCGTCGCTTCTTTTGAGGGCGGTTGCGACTCGTTGGCGGCGGGAGAGGAGATGCGTCGCTTGTGCCAGCTTTTGCACTCGGGGCTGTGGGTCGAATGTGCGATGGCGACATTTTAATTAGCAAGCCGAAAACTGAAACAGCCCAGGATAGCCTTACCTCGCAGAAAGGCCGCCCACCTTGGCGACTCGCGGCGCCTCTTGCAAGCCGGCTGCGACTCGTCGGTAGCAAGGCGAGGGGGTGCGTCGCTCGTGCCAGCTTTTGCACTCGGGGGCTGTCGGACGAACGTGCGATGGCGACATAATTAGCAAGCCGGAAACTAACTAAAACAACCTAGCACAGCCTTACAGCATCGCAGTAAGGTCACCGACCTTGGCGACTCCCGGCACCTCTTGCGAGCCGGCTGCGACTCGTCGGCAGCAAGGCGAGGGGGTGCGTCGCTCGGGGCTGTAGGTGGAACGTGCGATGGCGACAAAATTAGCAAGCCGGAAACTACAGTAGCCTATAACCCATAGCCTGACATCACAGCAAGGCCGTCCACCTTGGCGACTGGCGTCGCTTCATTTGAGGCCGGCTGCGACTCGTCGGCAGCAAGGCGGGGGGGTGCGTCGCTCGGGGGCTGTGGGTGGAACGTGCGATGCGACAAAATTAGCAAGCCGGAAACTACATGAGCCCATAACCCATAGCCTTACATCACAGCAAGGCCGTCCACCTTGGCGACTGGCGTCGCTTCATTTGAGGCCGGCTGCGACTCGTCGGCAGCAAGGCAAGGGGGTGCGTCGCTCGTGCCAGCTTTTGCAATTGGGGGCTGTGGGTCGAACGTGCGATGGCGACATAATTAGCAAGCCGAAAACAACAAAAGCCCAGGATAACCTTACATCGCAACACAACGGCCGCCCACCTTGGCGACTGGCGTCGCTTCTATTAAGGCCGGCTGCAACTCGTCGGCAGCGGGGGCATGGAGTGCGTTGCTCGTGCCAGCTCTTGCAGTCGGATGCTGTCGGTCGAACATGCTATGGCGACATAACTTGCAAGCCGTAAAAATACAAAGGTGCACCACAACATTATATCGCAGCACGGCCAACCCCCCCCCCCCCCCCCCCCCCCCCCCCTCTTCCACCCTGCCCCCCATCCCGCCTATTCCGCATCTCTTACAATGGGCATGGTGGTTGTCGCGCCTTTAGCCTCCGAGCCGCTGGCATCCGGCACGCCCTCACCCCCGCCTAATGCGAGCGCAAGTCCAGAGAGTGTGGCTGCCGACGCGCCGGCTCCCTGCCCGCCGCTCTCCTCCGCGTGGCTATCGCCAGGCGTAGGCAAGCCCTCGGCCGCATCGCCAGCGGCAGCCGCCAAACTCGGCGACATGTCTGCCGCTAGCGGGCCCTGCCCCTGACGCGCCACTGCCTGCGTATCGGCCCAGCTAGGTCCAATGGCCAGGGCCGCCACGCGACGAGGGCGTTTGGCATGCGGGTCAGGAGCAGCGCCGCGAGGGGGTTCGTCGCTCGGGCTAGCTTCTGCGCTTGGGGTCTGCGGGGGCCAACGTGCGATGGCGACTCAACTAGCATGCCGAAAAAGTAACAAGTGCGCAACGGCAACAAAGGTGCAGCGGGTCCAACCCACCTTGGCGACATGAGGCGCCCCTGTCGAGGCCGGCTGCGACTCGGGAGCAGCGCTTCGAGGGGGTGCGTCGCTCGGGCAAGCCTCTGCGCTCGGGGTATGCGGGGCCAACGTGCGATTTCGACTCTATTAGCGAGCCGTAAAACTACTAGGTGCGCAAGGGCAACACGTGCAGCGGGGCCAACCCACCTTGACGACTCGCGGCGCCCCTGTCGAGGCCGACTGCGGCTCGGCAGCAGGCACGCGAGGGGGTGCGTCAACACGACTGCCATACAACACGACTGCCACTCCGAGTACCATGTCACCCAGGCGCGCATTGTCGCGTATACCAACAGTAGGCGAGGATTGCTGCCCCAACCTTGTCGCTCATTGCAAGCCGTCCACAGGGTTTGTTGTCGACTGAAGTTCGTTTCTGCGGGCGACAATGGGATTTCCTGCGACTGCGACGAGTCCAGAAGGTGCCGGCAGTGCAGCCACCTTATCCATGACGGGCAATTTTGCATACATCACCAGGGTCTCAGGCTCCGCTACGCCCGGCACCACTTCAGCGGTGCCCACCCCATAGTAGAGCTGGCCATCCTGCGCTCCGCCCTCTTCCTCACGGCCGCGCTTGGAGCCAGCACCACCCTGCCCGCGTTTGCCCTTGCCTTTTCCCCTGTTTGCTTCTCCCAGCCTGCACAGGCGTCACCAAATTAAGGATTGTGAGGGTCGTTCGGGCCTTTTGCAGCGGGGGCAGCGGGTGCGTCGCTCGTGCCAGATTTTGCAGTCGGGGGGTATGGGTCGGATGTGCGATGGCGACTACATAATCAGCAAGTCGGAAACTAAAAAAACCCAACATAGCCTTAGTTACATCGCAGCAAGGCCGCCCACCTTGCGACTGGCGTCGCTTCTTTTGAGGCCGGTTGCGACTCGCCGACAGCAAGGCGAGGGGGTGATTCGCTCGTGCAGCTATCAGTCGGGGGGGGGGGGGGGGGGTAGGTCGAATGCGCGATGGCGACATATTATTTAGCAAGCCATAAAAAATGCGAAGGTGGATAACATCATTATGTCGCAGCAAGGCCGCTCGCCTTGGCGACGTGCGTCGCCTCGGTTGAAGCCGGCTGCGACTTGTCAGCATCAGGCGAGGGGATGCGTCGCTTGTGCAAGGTTTGGCACTCGGGGGCTATCGGTGGAACGTGCGATGGCGGCATTATAATTAGCAAGCCAGAAACTGCAAAAGCCTAGCTTAACCTTACATCGCACCAAGGCCGCCCACCCTTGCAACTGGTGGCGCCTGCGAGCCGGCTGCGACTCGTCGGCAGCAAGGCGAGGGGGTGCGTCGCTTGTGCCACATTTTGCACTCGGGGGCTGTGGGTGGAATGTGCGATGGCGACATAATTAGCCAGTCGAAAACTAAAACATCCTAGCATAGCCTTACATCGACGCAAGGCCGCCCACCGTGGCGACTGGCGTCGCTTCATTTGAGGCCGGCTGCAACTCGTCGGCAGCAAGGCAAGGGGGGTGCGTCGCTCGTGCTTTGCAATCGGGGGCTGTGGGTCGAACGCGTCGGTCAGCGTCGGTCAGCGATGAACGCGTCGGTCAGCGATAGCGTGTATATATGGGGGCGGCCGCTGCGATTGGTGTGTGCCCTCACTGGCGGCGGTAGCGACGGCAATGCGCTATTGGCCGGCGGCGGCTGCGATGGCAATGCGCTGGCCGGCGGTTGTCGTGGAGGGAATTTATTGATGGCTTGTTTGCAGCGGCGGCTTGCGATGATGACGGCGACGATGACGCTGTGTAGCGGCATAGAACACTACTTTCATCATCGCACGAAGTCGATTTCACGTAGGGTACCGTTTTCACGTACAACGATGACGATGGCAAGGGCGCACCCGTAGTATATAATGACCCTAACACGCGTCGACACGTTGGGTATGCCTTCCGTTATTGTCACTTTCATGGGAGATGAATCTTAGACACAAAATGGTAAGTATTGTGGAACATACAGAACATGTTGAATGAGTTCGCAACACCAACTTGACATGACGTTCCGGGTGAAAGTGCAAATGCATTCTACAAAAGAACGGCGACATTTCTTAGAACGGACATATGCCCATGCAATAAACAAAAGCGTCAAAGGGTAATTTTGGTCGAGTAGAACATTGGATTGTAGAATTATTTCATGTTCAGAGTCGCGGGTCGCTCGTTGCACGCGCGCGCACATCCGTGTGCGGATTAGTGCTGCCTTTAATTGGCGACTTATACATATAGTCGCTATAATCCTTACATGGGAACGGCCAGGTTAAAACTTAGATCGTCGAATTTTCGACTCCTATTTGTTGACAGTCCCGCCGCATCACACTGTTACAAGTCTCTGTGGTCCGCGCTTCGCTCACAGTACTCTCGTACAGCTACACACTCCTCCCACCTCGCCCCCGGGGGTCGCCTGCGTTATCAGCGATCTCAATGGGGTTTCGCACGAAACCTGCCCTGGGTCGTTAGCAAGGTCGATGATGTGATAAGGATGAATCCTGAAGGATTATTTGTCGCTAGCGCTATAGTCGCTATGGCGGTGACCAGCGGCGACCCGAATAATAATGTGCGGCCGCACCGCTACAGCGCGCCTGTACGCCTACGGGCAGAGCGCACTCCTACAACGCGTCCACGTCGGGTCCGTCGCACAGCAGCCGAGACCGATTGCGTCATGGCAAACACCAACCCTTTCTCTGGCCTGCAGCATGATGTGCATGCGGCGGCCGCTGCTGCTAATGAGAGGTGGTCGTGGGACAAGGACCGCGATGGTGAGTAGTGCCTGTACGCCACGGCGGCGAACTCGTGCCGCGGCACACGGCTCGTCAAGTAATCCTTGTGTGTTTCAGAAACTCTTTACTTACCAGCCGTATATTGCCGTAGGTAACCAGTACATCGTACTCATATGCTAAATACGCGCTCCGCCAGCCGCCCTGGCATGCCGCACGGTCCACTTCGCCTCCCACCGCTGCTCGCCGTCTCCTGCACCCAGCTGCCCCGCAGGATTGCATCGGCCTATTGATGCCTTGCGGTGACGGGGTTTTGAGCTTCTTTGCACGTTTCGACTCTTCCGGGGGCTGCAGCAGCCGGCTGCTGGGCGTGTCACTATCTGCTGTTCACTCGGCACTCCAACCTGGCATACATATTGTTTATTCCCTGCTCGTTAATGAAAGCCTTCACGCAGCCGCAGTCGGCGCCTCACGCGTCCCTCGCTGTTCAGACCTGTCACACTCCGCGTATGTTATCATTTGCGTGTGTATTTTTTCAGGCTGGACCCGTATCCATGTCGCACTGCTGAAGGGCATGGCGGTGTTTCAAGATGCGGTGGACGCTTGCCGGGAGCGCGCGAAGAGAGGGGAACCGGTGGCGCCGTGGATGGCCAAGCACCTGGACCGTTTCTTCGAGTTCTACGCCCCCGAGCTTCACCATCACCACGACAACGAGGAGCGCATCGCCTTCCCGTTCCTGCAGGAGCGGGTGACAATCCCGCCGGGCATGCGCGACGACCACAAGAGCATAATGCAAGCGACGGCAGATATCGCTGCCGCCACCCGGGGCCTGCAAGACAAGTCGGATGCGGAGTGGCAGGCGGTTGCGCTAGAGTCGCTGAGCAAGCACGTAGCTGAGCTGTACTCGTCACTTCAAGAACATTTCAAGGAGGAGGAGGAAGGCACCCTGGTGCTGATGCGGCACCACTTCACAGCAGAAGAATGGAAGCCAGTGGAGGCGCGCATTCTTGAGGGTATCAAGCCCATCAGCTTGGCCTTTCTATTGGACGGACTGGGTTCTGACGCTGAGAGGGTTGCCTGGTGTCAGGAGATTGCCGGCATCCCGGTACCTGTGATCAAGATGGTCATGATGCCAGCATACCGGAAGTACACCAGGCAATACCCTGCTGCATTGAAAGACGTTGTGCAAGGAACTCGATCGAAGCGCGGATGCTTTGGATGTTTTTGAGTATATTGGTCTGAATGTAATGCTGTCGCACGCTGCAATGCATCAAGCGCAATTATACTCCTTCAGCTTGGCAACTTCTATCTTTATCAAATGGCCAGCTGCCATGCGAGTCACATAAACTGTACATACATTGTAACACTTTGCTCGCCCATCACTACCGGGCATTGCAATGGCTCCGGCAGGGAATGTAGCACGGCAAAAGGCATGTAAATATGTTATTAAGGCAGCCAATCATTGCACATATCACCGAAAGCTACGCCCTGTAGCTCGGCTTACAGCAATATATTGCAGCGATGGCCAATATGCGCAAGATGTACCAAGGGCGTGGCGAGCCGAAGTGGAACTACTAGCTGGATTGGGCTTGACACCATTTTCGCTCTGTTTAGGGTTGTATAGCCATGCTTGTGGCCATGGTAGATGTGGCTGCAATACATATGCATGATGCCTGCGGCGATCGCGTGCGCCGAGGACCCGGCGATGCGAGCCCCCATTTTGGGGACGGTCAAGGAGGACATGCGGCTTCCTGGAGAGAGAGCGCGGGCAGGTTGGCGTCCCCACCATCTCTGCCACCTCCATACCTCCCTGATGTAGGTAGGACATGTTTCAGGACATGCGCATAAACTTCTCCACACAGGGGACCTCATATCTGTTTGGTTCTGCCCCTGTGCCTTGGAGCTCTTGATGCCATACCGCGAGTACCGCCACCTGCGGAACGTAACGGAGGCAAAGGGAAAGAATTTCCCCCCTTGTGGCTTCTATTTATCCTCATACACTGTGATGCTCTGTGGCGTTGCGCTCGGCGGGCTCGCTGCCGTCGCCGCCGCTGCCAGAATTCCCTCCGCTGGGCTGCCCAGTCCTTTCGTCTCTGACACAGCACCCGCCCCCCCCCCCCCCCCCCCCCCCCCCCCCCCCCCCGGCGCCCCGCGTCCCTCCCCGGCTTGCTCTTTGTTTCTAGAATGTATATAGCATTCTAGAAAATGCTATATACACTTTCAAAGCTCACTGATGAAATGGCAAAGCTCACTGATGAAATGACAACTCACGCATGCACCATAGTAGGATGACTTCTACTAGTCATCCATGAATGTGCAGTCGTGGCACTCGCTGTTACATGAGGCGCAGAGGCCTACACAAGCCCAGTCATGCCTACTTATCAAGTAGGGACGACATATAATCCTTAGGGACGACACCGAGTCTTACACTCCTACGGTATAAGCACGACGGCCTATGGCAAGGATATATGTGTACGGGTGCGATAGCGCGGCGCGGCCGTTGAACGTCGAACCGAATGGGGCAGCGACTAAGGATGAGAGTCATCGTCCTGGCGCATGGAGGTAGTGCGTCCGGATTCTATAGTGAAACACTGATCATCGATGCGGCGGCGGCTGCGCTGCAGGCCTGCAGCATGTTACACTGTTGCCTATAGTCTGTAAGGATCCTGCTTGCTCGTCTGTAGAAGCGAACTCCGCGCGCGGCGGCACGCGACGCGTACGAGTCGTACTCGTGGTACGGGTTCGAGTACCCGCGGAGTACCCGATGCGTAGTCACGCGCTTGTAGTAACCCGCGTATTCATACTCGTCCGGGATATCTATTTTCTATTATCTTTTTGGTTACATACAGGGAGAGCGTCAAGAGAATGCACGGAAAGTACTGGGGAAGGAAAAAGCCCATATTTAAGCAGAATAACCCTCGTATTAGCGCCGGGCCGCGGGGCCTATTTTCTATTCGGGTGGTTTCCTGTTCGCCTTTTGCAGCTAGCTCATGTAATCCTTAACTAACTTAATATTAATACTCGTCGGAGTACCTGTACCCCGTACCATAATATGATGAATATGTCAACATAGTAAATCAGCAGGTGTTACGGTCGGGTGATTTAGGGGGATTTCCCGATAGATAATTACATGAGCTAGCAGCAGAAGGCGATATCGGAAATCACCAAAATAAAAGGCAATCAGAAAGGTCCTCTACATCGACTGCGGGGTGGAAGCAGGAACATGAGAAGACGCAGAGATTTCCCGATAGATCGCCTTTTGCAGCAATCATGTGCATCGACGATCTGTGCATCGTCAGTCGCTAGTCGTCGTAACATCATGGGATACCTCGTGCTGATTATGCGCCCCTTGTCGCACTATACTGCCCGGAAAAATGCTGATTGGTGCCGATGACGTTAACCTGCCGCGGGTGGTTCGTATGGAAGACATAGATGATCCGGTATTATGTCGCCCTTGAACTTATGTAGGCGATTTATGGTCCGATCTCCTACCGCCGGTATCTACCCGTAATATTAAGATGATTGCGCGGTGTGCTGCCGCCTCCTGCTGTTAATGCGGATGGTACGGGCCTGTCTGCAGTTACGCACCAAAGTACGCGGTAAAGTACAAACGGTCGCGCTAACGGTCAACGAAGGATTAAACCGCTTTGCGCGGTCCAGAGACAGCGGGCGGGCAGGTCAGCAGCATCGCCAAACCCACACACCGCCTGGCCGCCACACCAACCCCGGCTCTCGGGGACTCCGCGTCGTGGTTCGTGTGCCCCGAGCGCTGACTCACCTGCACTTATCATCTAGCGTCACCGATCTGGTCCTGGGGACGAAGCCTTTTGCGCCATTCTGCCGCGCGCTCTGAGCTCTGCCCGCCCAAAGACAGGTTGGCTGCTACCACGACTCCGCGAGGAGCTTAATTAAGCACCGGGAGTAGAGTAGGGCAGTCGCTTCGCTGCGACCTGTTGCTCAGCGCAAGCGGTTTTCTAGAACGGATCATTCTTGGTCACTTGAAATCACCTGAGGAAAGACCTGCTGGCTGCTGGCTGTCGGCCACGGCTATCTTCGCGGTGTTAAGGTCGAGAAGCTATGCACTGGGAGTCCATAGCTTCGCGAGGGCACGGCGGGAGGTGGGGACTGGGGCGTCGTGCTAGCTCGAGAGCGCTGCCCACCCGCCGAGTCGATGCCCCTCTTCAAAGTGCCGTTACCGGCCGTCAACGTCTGCGTCCTGTTTCTATGACGCGTCGCACATGAGCGAACGTTAGCACGCAGCCGCTGTCGGGTCGTCGCTTGTACGCGGAAAGGCAGACGCGATGACAATCATGTCTGGCCCGGCCTCGTCGAGAAGGCGTACGAGCTCCGCCTAGCAAGCTAGGAAACACGACAAAACCCGCCTGGCCCCGTCGCCCAATCAAGTTGAGTTTACACTGACTGCTCACGGTACGCAAACTCTTCTTCCGCGCGTGCTTTTGCCGCAGAGCAGGGCGCGCCGTGAGCGAGCGGGCGGGGCGTTTTGGCGTCGTTGACTGAAGCAGGGCTGACGCGCCGGACGGAGCAACGCAGTCGAGAGAGCGATGGACCGCACCAGGATCGCGCGACTCTGCTGTCTGTCGTGGCCGCGCGGGCTGGACGGTCAGTCGTCGCCGCTGCTGTGGCGCGCGCCATTCAGGGCTTGTGGCAGCGAGTCCGCGGCCGATGTGGTCTTGGGAGCGGCCGTCGCGCCCTGGGCATTGCTCAAGGGGCTGCTGGTGATGCTACCTGGGTGCATCTTCGCCACCGTTGGCTCGGTCCTAATCCTGCCGACTTCGCTGGGCCGCGGCATTCTCAACATATTGGCGGTTATTCTCTGCAGCAAGACGATGTCCTGGCAGGTGGGCAGGCCCGGCTCCTCGGAGCCGCAAAAAGAAAAAGGATAAAGCAACCTGAACAACACCGATGGTGTTCATCAGCTGCTGGCCAGGGGATTTTATTCATGGCTGACACGCCACACTGCCCTGCAGAGGCGATTGCTGTGGGCGCTGCTCTGGATCCCGCTCTTTGCGCTGTGGCTGCCGGCGGCGGTGCTCCTGATGGCGACCGCAGTGCTGGCGTCGCTGGGCACCAGCTTTCTGATCCCGTTCAATGCGACCTACATCGCGGCTTTCTACTGGCCCGGTGCGTGCTGCCACTCAAAGCAGACCGCTTACTGCAAATCATCATGGAGTCCACTCCCGCAGTGAGCGGATGAAGCCCCGTCCCTCCGGCCCCCCTCTCTAGCATGCACCGACCGCGAGAAAGAGGGATCTGTACTTGCCATAGACACCTATGTGGGTGTCTAACTTATTGGTGCGGATGGCGCAATGCAGAGAGCGACATTGATGACCCGATGGAGTTCCAAGTCCCTCAGCAAAAGCTAGGTGAGCCACACAGCACGTTTGATCCCATGCAGCCGTCTGCATAGGTGCTGCTTGTAATTACACATGTCGGCTTGGGGCCGGGCAGCGGCGCTGCGATGTCATTGGATCTCATGCATGCTTTTGCTCATTCCATGGCTGGCAGGGCGCGTTCTGTTCGGCATCAGCGAGGCCTTTGTGTACGTGGTGGACACCGCGGAGTGGTACATCGAGCTGTACCTCGACTACCTGGAGCCGCTGTCCCTGCACTACGTCGATCCTGCCGCCCACGCGAAGCCGCCGCCGCGCGGCACCAAGCGAAAGCCCATGCGGTGCGGCCCACACTGCATCGCAACAGCACCCAGGTCGGCATATGCGATATGACGTATTGTACCGTCATACAGTGGACTCAATATCGCCCCGTGTCTACAGCATAATCAATACTATTGCAGCTCCGCGTCGGAAATTCCGCGTGTAGGCAGTGCATTCGTTGTGATTCTTGAGTGTGTCACCGGTTGAATGGGAGTTTTTGGCCTCTTCTCGGAGGGGCAAAACGTTTTTATCCACGGACCGTTTTTTATGTCCGGGGGTATATATCGTATTCTATCTATCCACATCCGCCAGGTTTTAAAGCACCGACCCCACTGTAACGCCGCCCACAGCGTGGCCACTCAGCAGGTGGAGGAGGGCAAGGGGCAGCGCTGGATCGCGGAGCGCTTCCAGCTCGACTGTGAGCAAGTGCCTGGCACCACCACCAACGCCCTCTTTGCAGATCATCCACACAACGCGCCGGATGTATGCAGTGCCTCCCGGGAGGTGAGCCCTTGGATCAGCAGCCCGAGTGGAACAAAGCCTATCCGCCGCCTATTGCCTATGTGCTAATACCTATGGAAGAACCGCCAGCCCCACAAACAAGGAGCAACAAGTTACTTATGAGAATTCCGCTCATGAATCATCTCGCATACCAAACAGCGTCTTGGACATTGTTTTACCCCATGTCCCCAGTCGTTTTGACGGTATCAGACCGCATCATTGTATGACGGCGTCGGTCATTTGTCCTGACACTGTTGTGAACTGTCTTGGCTGGCGCCTGACGATCGACTGGCTGTGTCGTGCAGCTCGACAGCGGGCGGGCGACTGCGCTTGTCGATTGCTACAAGGGCGGCACGCTGGGCGCGGACCTAGGACACACCTTCTCCAACCCGCTGTCTGTGCAGAGCGTCCGCGTGACGTTCGACAGCGACCGCAACGTCGACATTATTTGCCCCGCAAAGCACGACGCCCAGCCCAGCGACGTGCCGGAGGCGTCGGTCGAGCTGTCGAACGGCGGGGCGCAGTCACCGAGAACGCCGACGGCACCACCGGCGGCGGTCGGCGGTGCCACGAGTGAGTGGAGCCTTATCCGCAGGGAGACGCTGCGCCGCAGCTCGAACGGTGCCGACGCCTCGCCGGTAGGCGCTCCCGTGGAAGCGCCTCCGTGGCGGGCTGGACAGCAGCGCAGCGCCGGGGAGTGGGGCTTGGAGCGCTCCCGCACGTATGGCCCTTGCGACGCCAGACCGTGCGGCTGCACCACCGAGCTGCGTCCCGGCGCCCTCGTGGTGACGGTGCTTTTCGAGCGAGCCGCCGGAACGAAGCTGTGGCGCTTTTGCCCCAAGCCCGCGTGCTACGGGAGCCAGCCGGAGGAAGCCGACCTGCCCGGCCTGCCTCAGGCCTTCCCCATCGACCGCCTCGCGCGTGTGACCGTGCTGGAGCAGCTCGAACTCGACAAGCTCGGCGTAAGATATTACTGCACGTGATGCCATTCCAGCAATGTGAGGAGCGAGAAAAGCTGTCTCGTCGACAAATTGAAGGCTTGCGTCCACGATGGGGGCCTTCTGCAGGCTCTCGGCCATTAGTCTGACATCGCGGCTTGTTTTAGTTACATAGCCCAACATGTGCCAGGGGATAACAGCCGCCACTAGTTGCTTGCACATAGGCGAGCTCCGCAAGTAGGCGTCGGAAAGCTTATCGGCTTCCGCAATCGCGCTTATCATATACGCAGGGTCATTATCGACTTCGCACCCTCGGTCCGATAGCCTCGAGCGCCCTCCCTAGCAGGCGCCATCACGGCGAACGGGCCGGAACCAGCTCGAAAGGTGACCGATGGCAGTGTCGGAAAATCTTGGCGGCACGTCAAGGATGTGGCTCTCTAGCAAGCATGTCGCCGACTCGACATTCCTGTCGGCATATGCGCTCGTCGAATGCCGCGCGGGAGCCTGCGCTTACCCGCCGCTCGCCCCTTTAACTATGAATTTACTCCTCGGATGGGGCCAGCATTACCGCGATCCATCGACGACTGGCAATTGAAGTGGTCTGTTGCATGAAGTGGTGCAGCCAGCAGCAAGGTGATGCGGCGATATGAGTCTAGCTCTGCCTCAACTTCTAGTGAGGACGGCAGCGATAACAGTACCTCTACAAATAATCAGAGTACGTCATAGTTTCAGGCACCTGAAAAAATGTATAGGTAAATAGGTGGAAACTAGACGTTGGTGACAGCATGTGGGGGCAACATTTTATGCCAACCTGACACCTGGTGGTGGGAAAGTGTGCTGGGTGCACTTGCACACACGCCACCCATACTTGGTGCATGCCCCCCTTCAGCAATGCACACAAGCGCCACGCTTGACGCCCCATTTATTTACAGCAGTGTTTCAATCACAATTGGGGCACTTCAGTGCATGCCATTTCCATCCCGCACGGCCCACGGTAACGCGCTATCGGCTCGTAGCCATGCACTACTACAGAGAAGCTTCCCCCCACGGCAAGGAGTGTGTGAGAAGCCTCTCATGCTTGCGCATGCAAAGATTACACAGTAGGGCAGGAATTCTGCCATGATTTTGCTCCAAAACCACTGCTGGAGTCGATACATAGTAGGGCTTGTCCGATAACCTGAACGACCCAGTTTTATTGCGTACACTCCCCATGGTGGATAGTTGGCATATCAATGGCGGCGTGGTATGAGCATGGGGGCAAGTGTGCCCCATGGGTGTGTATGGCCATGGCCGGCGCGACTCCTGGCTTTGTAGCGCCATCGCCACACGCATTGCTTTTTTGCATAAACACCGAAAGTGTTTATGGCAGAGGCTACGACGCGGCACAATTGGGCTCAACACTCTATCACAGCATTGCCCCCAAGCCATACAACCCTTGCAAATAAAGATGCATGCACGCGCGCACGCGGCCTCAATGTAACCACGCATGGGCATGTGGGTTGAACTCGCAAACCCCATACTTATGTGGAGGGGTGTAGTTTGCATCGCACATCGCCTGATTTGCAAGTCGGCGGCTTTAAAACAAGTCGCAGATAACCGCTCGGTAGTGACTGGTGTGAAAGGGGGTGTTTCTTGGCAATCTATCTTATGTCTATACACGCCACGCTTTTATGCTGTCCTTAGATGGCGTGAAGTCCTGGTCGGCGCTCAAGTTTGCCCGGCCTCCTTGGCGCGGTTCGCAAAGAGCAGGTCGACCGGCTCCGAGTCTGTTCGCACAAATGCATCCCACGGGCATTCCGTCAGCGAGCCGGGGGTGAGAAGCATCGCTGCCTGTTTGTGGCAGTGCATGCGCCCTGCACAGCGCTGGCGGTGGCACTGGCGGATGTATGCCGATGGCGTGGGCGGCAGAGAAGTTATAGACAACAAAGTACTAAATGCTGGTGAAGAACGGCGTTGTTGTGAACAAATAAATAAAGTAACCATTTTTGCGCTTAAACCCTGAATAACCACAACCCTTAAACCCTAAACCCTAAACCTGATATCTTTTGTTTTCCAAATGATAAAGAATTAAAAAGAACTGTTTTCCCAGTAAGGCGCGGGGTGCACCTTTGGCAACGTGGACAAGGGAGCGGTACGCGACGGCCAGCGTATCCCCGCCGTCCCCCAGCGCGCCCAGCTGCTCCGCGAGGCTGTCCAGGTCCACGTGGTCCACGTTGGCAAACTCGCTGCGGACGATGTGGCTGTACTTTTCTCCGTCGGACACCGACTGGTACAGCGCGGCGCTGCGGAAGTCGTCCTGCCAACGGGCCGCACGCCCAGCACGCACGGGAGCAGTTAGGTCTCTAGGAGTGTGGTTTCGATGTGTACCGAACACCCTCACACGCCCACATCTCCAAAAAATGTACTCGCAATTATCACCATCATCTTTACTATTATCTGAATGGACAAGCGAATCCAATTGCATCACCAGGTGGTGCGAAATAGCTCCGAAACCATCTTTTGACTAGGATGAGCTCCAAAACCAAGTTACTAAACACAGTAGACGCTCTCGTGAGGAGATGCTGCAGTGGCAATGTAATGACACAGCTGGGAGAGGTCCTTTCGCTAGAGCGACACCAGGCAATAGCAGGTTTACCCCCCTTTGTTCTCTTCTCAGGTGTGATACCCAAAGGACGGCCTGCAAGCTGGCATGATGACAGGTATGAGGTGAGGGTGGGGCGCGCACCCGCTGCGCAAATGCCGACACGCCGGACCACTCCTGCCACTTGTCGGGGCCGCCGGTGCAAGTGGCCACCACCACCACCACGTCGTCCTGATCGCACGAGAACCCGCCCTCCAGCGCCTGCCGCCACACGTACATCCCGTCACGGCGCTCAGTCGCAGCTCACCTCACCTAAAGAGCCTGGCGGGCAGCCCCCCCCCCCCCCCCCCCCCCCCCCCGGGGCTCTCTTCCTATACGGGTGCTGGCGCTGTAACACGGCCACCACGTATTAAACTCCGTCCTACCTGCCAGATCTCCGATACGGACAATGCTATTGCGAAACTATGGGTGCCGATGCACATATTATATGAGCCCTCATTACAAGAACCCTCAAATTGGGTTTCCATGCAACCCATAACAACATTCGCTATTATAGTAAGTTCCGCTATAGTTTTGCCTATGTTTGACCTCTGGCAGGCAGGGCGGGTTCTTATCCACAGAGTTCTTCCTACCGCGCCAACACCCGTATAGCGGAATGATCCTCCTGCGCGTGGAATGCAGCCCCGTGTTCAGGCGCATCTGACGGGTCCTCATGGGAGCGCCGGGGCCCGTGGATGGGGGGTTACGTGTCGCCCATCCACTCGGCTACCGCATCACCTGCTCGATTGGGGGTGGCTTTGACTCCGGAATGGCCGCCACCTCCCTGCACAGCAACCAATACACGGGGTCATGGACATCGTTTCACAGCATGTCGTATCATGTATGGGTGCCGGTGCGAAGGGGAGGGGGGGGGGGGCGTAATACTGCCATCAACATGAAGCCTGACCGGTACACAACGACACTTTATGCCGCATATACTTGGAATTATTTGTGGTATAAGCCTCCACTGGTTGTTGCTGTTAGCGGGGCTACGGGTCTTGGCGCAGGAATAAGCGCACTGCGACTAAGAACCCATACGCATGCCGGAGGGGGTTGGGGGCTTCACCTGACGAGGATGGGGTGGTGCTCCTGCCCGTCGTGCCCAAACTCCATGGACGTCATCCAGTCCGAGTGCGGCTCGCTGAGCTCCGCGAGGCTGCTGACCCCGGGGGCCGCCTCAAACACGGAGAAGTTGAGGTAGGAGAAGGGCGCGCCTGCGTCCAGGGCCTCCTGGTCCAGGCAGGTGTGCACGTTGGCCGTCTTGAAGCCTGGGTGGTACCGCGCCTGGTGTGTGCAAGTGCGCGGCGGGGCACACGTGGGTGTCAGAGACCTGCCCCCGCCGTCTTGCTGCTCGGCCATAAACAGAGGGACGGCGTTCTGATGCAGCGCTGCGGCTGCAAATGACCCGGAACACCGGCCGCCAACACCAGTTGCTGCGATGGCGCAGCGTGTCTGGGCAACAATGGTACTGGTACCAGTAGAGAACCCAGCAGCATGATCCGGACGCCGCATGCGCTGGGCGGCATCCAGGCCGTGTGAAGGTAACGATTGGCGCGAGGCCATGATGACCTGGTCCATCTCGGCCAGCGATGTGAGGCAGGCGGGCAGGCGCGCGTTACTCACCACCTCCAGCACGTGCGTCATCCCCTCCAAGAAGCTTTCGAATAGCGCCGGCTTCTGCAGCGTCTCGTAGATGTGCACCACCGCCAGCCCCTGCTGCGCGGCCACCCGGACAGGCGCGCGCCGGGCGGCGGTCGCGTGCGAGACGCAGCGCGCGCGCCGTGCCGTCACCGCCGCGCGCAGCGAGGCCGTCCCCGCGCCGCCCCGAGACAAGCAGGCCGTAGACGGCGGCATTCCTGGCAACTTCACTTGGCAACTCTGAAGGCGCCCGAGGAGGCGCAATGCTTTATAATGAGCGGCGCCGGAAGCGGGGCACCCGTGTCGAGCCGAGGCGGCGGCGGCGGCACTTTCCTGACGACTGGAGTGCGATGCCCTGCTGGAGCGGGGTGATGACGACGGCGCGTCCGCCGGCCTGCTGCTTGCGTGTGCGGAATTGGTGGGCGGAATTGCGCGCCTGCCGGCGGGCGGATAAGGCTGTTGCGGATAAGGCGCGCCGACGAACCGACGGTGCAAATAAGAGATTATTCATCGCAAATAATAATGCCGTGGAGTTGTCCCGGATAAGGCACAGCCCATGAAATATCGTCGCGGACGAAGCTCGTGCTGATGCGGCCCCCGAAGTGCATATTATATCTTATTATTTTCCTCGTATTCGCATAATTGTATCCGTACCAGTAGTCAGGATTTTAATAAAGGATTACTAACCGGCATGTGCGGTAACGATGCTTGATGACCGGCAGTCATCGTCACTGACATTGCCGTTTGCTGTTAGCGGCTGATGCTCCGGGGCGGTGTCGCGCACTGAGGAACTAAAAGTTTTCGCCCGCTCCCCGTCTGGAAGCACACCAGCCACCGCTGCCGCTGTAACCCCCCGTTCCTCAGGGCCCATCACTCCAACAAGTGCGACGTTCTTCGGGCGCTCGAACGCACGCCGCCATCGGTTGCCGGGCAGAGCGGCACGGCGTGCTCTTCCTCGCCGGCCGGCCAACGGCAGCGAATATTGCGGCGAAAAAGCCAGCGTACTAGTCCTGGCAAGCGAGCCAACATGGCGCCCGTCCAGCTGCTGCGCCCCGCGCCACCGGCAAGCCTCGTGAGCCGGGCACCCACCTCGGCCTCCGTGCGAAGCCACCGTAACTCACAGCCGCCATCCATGCGCTCCGGGAAGCGTGCGCCCCGGCTCGCCGTCGTGGCGGCCTCGTCCGGCGGCGGCGAGGAGGAGCCGCAGGAAAACAGTAAGGCGGCGGCGAAGAACAAGCCCCTGCCCGGCAGCGGCGTGAACTTGTTCGACCCCGCCGCCACGGCGTCGCGCTTCCTCACCCGCCGCTTCGGCATCATCGGTGGCCTCGGCTTTGTGGCGCTGCTGGCCTCGACGGAGCTGTTCGAGATTGGCAAGGCGTTGTTCGAGGCACGAGCGCCCTGCGCACTGCCTCACGATGCCCGACCTCCCTTACCGTTCGCACATTCGCGTCAGCAGCGGCCGACTGGGCCAAATTACTTACAAAAATCACCATCTAGTACTGACGACACCGGTGATGTACACCCAGGTGGACAAAGAAGGAAGCGGCGAGCGCGTAGAGTCGTCGTCTGGGCTTGCCTACCGCGACATCAAGGTGGCATAACACTTTACTGCTGCACCCCTATCCGCCCCCATGCGCCCATCCGTGAATCCCCCCTCCAGGCTGCGCCTGCTACGGGCTAATGCCATTTATTTCCTATACATGTTGACGCCATCCTGGTGCCGATGCTGCAGGTGGGCGGCGGCGCGCAGCCCAGAAAAGGGGATTTCGTGGGTACGAACCTAATCGTGAAAGTGGACGGCAAGGTGCTGCTAGACACCAAGGCCAGCGGGCGGGCGGTCGCATTCACCTTTGGCAAACGCCCGTTTCTAAGCGTCAACTGCGAGGGGCTGGAGGAGGGGCTTTCCACCATGCGCCGCGGCGGGCAGCGCGAGCTGGAGGTGCCGTCGTCGCTGGCGTATGGGTCCGCGCCGCGGGAGCTGCCCAATGGGGAGATGGTGCCGGCGGGGGCGGACGTAAGCATCCTTGTCACCCTAGAGGAGGTCACCGGCTCCTACCTCTAGATCCCCCCCTCCTTTCCGTTCTCTCTCTCCTCCGCCTCGCTGTCACACTGCAATATGCCAGTGCGCATAGTGATCAACATGAAACCGCTGGTGGGATGGCGATATCAAAGCCATCAGCGCTGCCTGTGAGGTACTTGTTCCTTTCATTTTAAGAAAGCACCGAAACGTGCATTCAGCTAGCTACAGGGGCATGATACTTACCCACGTATCTCGATGTTTGCCAGCCCAGCTGAAGACCCGTGGATCTCGTTGGATTCCGTATCTACCACGCTTCCATGCCTACTGGGCCATCTGGTCACCAATGTGTGCAGGATCCACGTGTGCATTCACGCTGTTGCGGATCCTCATCCGCAACAGCTCTCCAAGCTCCATAGCCCTTCCTAGATGCTTCTCGACCCAGCATGCTTGCAACTGCGCTAGCTCATGCGGTAGCCACTAGTGGTTCGATTCATGCATGTAGGCGCACCACAGCAGCACATGCTCACATGCTGCCTGAATGTTTGACTGCCAATTTGGCAGCATGAGGCCTTCCCGTTGCGGCCCTGATGGTTTGACCCCCCTCTGCCAGTCGGTCCCTGGCTGCTGCGCGTTTGCTGCTGAAAGTTGCTGCATGATACCATTGCATTGTGCTGTTTCAGCGAAGACAGTGGACAACTGATTACCCAGACGGACCCTTAGTGCCTTTATTGGTGAGTAGCGCTGAGACATTTGCAATAGTAGTAGGCAGCAGTGGCAGGCTAAGCTCACTGTGCGCTCGCAGAGGGCAGCGGTGCTACAACCGGGCGTTACATGGGGCGACATTCGCAACATCTCTTAAATGTAAGGTGTGCATTTTTGGGCAGCATCAGAAGCCGCTGCATGGCCTGTGGCTGGGATGAAAAATGGGACAGGAGTTCCGGTGCGCTTACGCGAGGGCAACCCGCCGTCTGGCTGCAGAACTTTGGTCCAGATGTCGTCGCCATGCCGAGGTGCTAGGCGGTGGTATGAAAAGGTGTACGGGTTTATAGTTTTATGTAACGCCGATCATCATCCGCGATTGTGAAGACCATTTTGGCGATAACCCGGTAAATAATCAACTATACACCCGTCCCCGGATACGTGAACATTTCCGCGGTTACGCCCTGACGTACGGTGTAGCGATCAGCGATAATATTCATTCTCGCTCCGCTGGCGGTCGCAGTCGCGCCGAAATGTAAGGATTATTAGTGTTGAATTTCCCGCCGTGAGCGCGTGCTATAGTGTGCGCTGCTCGGGGGCGAGCGGCGCGTTCGTTGACCTGCGCCTGCTTGAGAGCACGAGCCGCGACATACCCTGTATCTCCCAAGCCGACAGCCAACCCCACAGCACCACACGCGCCCATCCAACACAGTTGCACGTGAACTACGGGGTCCCGGTAGCGCTCGCTGGCACGGCTGCAGTCCCAGGGGTCCGAGACTGCCAGAGAGCGGCGCAGCGTTGACCGTCGCGGCGGGGCGGGCGGAGCACCAACGGGGCGGAGCGGCATGGTGCCCGCGGGGCCTGCGGGTGCGCCCCCTCCCCCCCCCCCCCCCCCCCCCCCCCCCGCTTCCTTCCGAGGGTGGGCAGGTACGCGCGGGCTGGGCAGGCACGACGCGCACTGTGGGTCTCGGCACGGGGCGCCCGGCTAACGTCCCCCCATCCCCCCCCCCCCCCCCCCCCCCCGCCACCCCGCATTGCGCCGAGCTGAGCTGGCGTGGGCCGATCGCTGCTCACTCCCCCTGACACCGGTGACGCGTGAGCAGGCAAGGCGCGCGCGCGGCCGGTGAAGACGTCCCTCTTGCTTGAGGTCTTCCTGTACTTTGGCGGCATCTACGGGGTGGTGTGGTGGCTGGCCCAGCTGGCGCTGTTCGTATACAAAGGTGCGCCCATCCTCGCCGATCCCTTCTCCCTCTACCCCCCACCCGGGGCCGCTCCCGTGAGGTGGTGGTGGTGGTATTGGTGGTGGCGAGGGCGCTGCTCGGGGCACTGGCAAGAGATGACGGGGACCGGTAACAGTCGATGCGGAGGTAGCGGAGCGCATAAAGTCCCGCATGCCCTGGGACGAGCATCCGGAGCTGCGGCGTACATTACTGTTTGTTTAGTCGCTAAGTGTGTTGTTCCCCTTTTTCCTGTTCAAGCGAGTCGCATGCCTCTTCGGCGTAAACCATTCCATGGAACAGTGTGCTGCGCACCCCTGAGTTGCCACCACGCACTTTATTGTAGTGCAACATGGTGCAACCCCCCACGCAGGTCGTCGTAAGGAATCAATATAAACGTCATTGTTTTCTTTGATTGCAAACAACTGGGGGATGCGATGCTCGCATTGGCCGGGGCGCCCGCCGCAGTCTGCTCATCCTTGATGTAATTGCAGAATACATGTTGCCGCTGTAGAGCACCCATCTGTCGAGATAGCGCCGCCAGCATGCACTCTTGTAAAATTATAACGACTCTGTTTCCGGCTGAGCCCCTCCGCCTGGCGCTCGCAGGGCTGAGCCTGCCCTACCCCACCAACAACTTCACCACGGAGTTTGTTCTCCTGTGGCTCTACCTGCCCATCGAGCCCGTCCGCCTCTTCACCGGTCAGCGCCCCCCCCCCTCTGCACCCACTCCTCAACCCCTGTGAAATGTGCCGCGGCTGACCCGCTCCGCACCACCGCCCGGACCGCGCAGCCTCCAAAGGGAACAAGACGGAGACGCAGCTGCCGCTGGTGTTCTCCATCCTGCTGTCGCTGCCGCTCATCGCGCTGCACACCTACTACATGCAGTTCCAGACCTACGTGTGGGTCCCCCCCCCCCCCCCCCGACACACACATCTGTCTTGTCTACCCACAACTCCAACCACATGCGCCAACCTGATGGAGTGACGATCCCACCCCTAAAATAATCCCGCCGCTGTGATGAACCCACACCTATACTTAACCCACCCCCATTATAATCAATGAAACCACCCGTACTATGACCCCACCCCTGTAATGACCCCACCCCTTCAGTTAACCCAATCCTTTGACCAACCCACCCCTATAATCAATGGACCCACCTCTATAATGAACCCACCCCTATAAGAACCCACTTCTACAATGAGCATGGGGGAGGGGCCCCGAATACCCTCTCTCCCCCATGTTTACTACTGTGCCACGGTATCATGGTTGCCCCAAACCAGGTTGAGTTCAGGCCACTTTACGCTTAGAATGCCTGAAGGGGGGCCAGGCTGCAGCTCTAAAAGAATTCCTGAACAGAATTCCATCTTGAATTCAAAATTGAATTCATATGAATCCAGCATCTGGATTCGTCTGGAATCCAGCATGTGTTTATCTGAATTTCCTTGAATTCATCTGGAATATTTCTCGATTCAGATGAGTTCCGTCTTGAATTCACACAGAAATCATCTGAATTCAGCATGTCATCTCTTGCATCCAGCATGTGTTCATCTGAATTAACCTGGAATTCATATATAATTCCCCTGAATTCAGATGAATTCTGTATTGAATTCAGGCCAGCTTTTCCGCCCGCCGGTGTTCACTTCCGCACTCTGCAAGTTGCCGCCCAATAGAAAGAAGCGGCTTGATGTCCCGGGGGCTCTTTACGCCACCCGACTATGAGGCTGAAATGTATTTTCAGCCGATCTCGACCCATCCGAGCTGAATTCACACCAGCCTGAAGCGCACCACTTCCCAGGGCCGCACCCAGCACCGTCCCCCCTGGATTAAATGGCCCCCACGCAGACTGACGCAGGCGTCCCCCCCCCCGCCCCCCCCCCCCCCGCTTCCCCCCCTTCTGCAGGTTGAGGCTGGAGGTGATTCTGAACGCCGCTGCGCTGTTCTTCATCGGCGTACAGGTCACCCCCCCCCCCCCCCCCCCCCTTCCAGCGCCTGCGGGAATGAACACGCCAATGGACTGTTTCGCCCCCCCCCCCCCCCCCCCCCTCGAGCCTCGAACTCCGTGCAATGTCCGCGTCATGATGGCACGTTACGGCACACGCAGTGTTTCCTTTGTAGTGGAGGAGGAGGGGGGGGGGGGGGGGCGAAAACACTGACGTGCCGCCAGCCTCTGCCGGCGCGGTAACGGCAACACTGCGGAGACGTACCCGCCCAACCTGCCCGAGGTCAACCGTTGACGACACCTGAGCAGAGCTGTGGCGACTGATCATTCGTATGGGTTGCGCGCGAGCCCGCTTTGGGGCGCCCGTGGCGGTGTCGCCGGTGAGAGGTGTGGATGTGTCCCAAGTGGCGACGGGCTGAAGCTCGGGGCAGGGCTAGGTCACCGCAATCCACGGTTCATCGGGTGTGTTGAGCGCTCAAGCGACCACTTTTCGGATCGACGCACCGGTAGTGGGGGTCTGTCGCCCGAGTCGCCACAATTTCGGCCCGCCGGGGGGGGGGGGGGGGGGGGGGGTCGCTAGTAGTGACATGTTATCATGTCGTTTGACCGTTGATGACCCGGGGAGCGGCTTTTAGGCGATGATACCAACCAGTGAAGGGCATGAGGGCGGCAATGGGGTAATCATCGCGGTTTGCGTCCCGCTGCGCCGTCCTCTTGCGCGGAGGGCAGCGTGCCCGCCACTGTGATGTCTCACCCCCTCCCGCTCCCCCCCCCCCCCCCCCCTCCCGGGCCCCAAAACAGGACTTGATTGCGCTCGTCAAGGCGCCCACCTTCATGATGTCGAGGTAGGCGACGCCGGCGCCGCCAGTATTGGCCGAGTCGTGCAGCGAGCGGCGCGTCTCATCGACCCCCACCGCGACGGCGACCCGCCGTTCGGGCCTTCTGCCGCTTGCTGCCCGAGGGCCGCGCCCACCTGGAGGCGCCACTGTTGCGTTGTGCACCGACGAAAGGCCGCCCCATTTGGTCGAGGGGGGGGGGGGGGGCGGGGGGCGCAGCCGCAGGGTCGGCCGGGATCTGTGGGCGGTGACAAACTGTCGGGCTGGCACCTCCCCACTGGTCCTGCGGCGTGCCTCGAAAGCAGTGTCGTTTGTTGGTGTAATCCGCCCCTAATTGCCGGCCTGATGCACGCGCTCCATCCACCCGCAGCTCCATGAGTCGGCCCGCCGTGCGCGGGGCCGACGAATTCATATCATTGGGCTCGTCCCGTTGGAACATGTTGAGGTGTTGACGGCCGTACGGCACCCTCCCATCACCGCCATGTACAGAGCTGTGCTACGTGCAATGCTGGCGGGTTGATGGCGATGTTACGCTGTTTACAGATGAGTCGGACACACACATAGGCTGAAACGTTTTGCAGATGCATACTGCGCTGCAGTACTGTATTGTCAGCAGCCGCCCTCAGAGGGTCCGGCTCGTGTGGTTTCGGAGCGCCCCTCAATGTACTGCATTCAACATGTTCAGGGAACAAAGTGCTGACGCGCCGCGTCGCAGTACTCAACAACTTGATCATCGACTTGTGGGGGACAAGCGCGGTAGTACTTAACGCCTTCGCCTTCAGGAACAGCACGGGCGCCTGTACTCTGCGCTTTATAAAACAGGGGCTGGTACATCGTGTCGATATTGTGAATGCGGTCGTGCCGTCCGTAGAATGGCGATAAACAAGTAAACCAAGTGTAAGAACTTTTTGGTTACAGGGAGAGCGTCCAAGTGTACCTGTGCAGGTTTGTCCGATGTGTACCTTTGCGGTAAACAGTTGTGTACATTTGTGGGTGTGTGTCCGGTCACTGCTGGTTGGTTGTGTCCGCGTATTTGTCTGCCCGCCTGCCGCGCCCACCCACGGCCACTACAACCGGAAGAGGGGGATGAGGGTGCCCCCTCCCTCCCGCCGCGGCGCGCGCCGCCAAGTAAGAGGAAGTGCTACTTGATAAAGATTGATCCTGACCAGCGATGACAATTTTGGAGGCACAGATGCAGGCGATGGCTCCGATGAGGGGGCGAAACTCGCAGTAGGTAATGGCGGGTTATAACTCGCAGTAGTGGTTTTTTATGATTATTGTTGCGCCGGCACCCGATCTTCCGAAGGTTCAGTTGACATGCGTCAAGTACAACGGCTTGCGCCCCGACAATGCACACTCGTTCACTGTTGACTTTCCTCACGTCAGCTCCAACACCGTCACCACGTGGCGTTGGCGACTCTAAAGGACTCTGAGTGTCGAGACTCTGGAGAGGGGCCAGAGCCACGTCGCAAAGTGCACTTCCAGCTCGACAATAAGGTTTAAATTGCGGAATGAGTGGTGTTTTGGCGATGCATTGGCCCTCATGCACACACTATGCCATGTCATACTTGCCACGCTGGCATGCATTCTCCACCTCATGGGTGGACAGATGTCGTTTTCTCTGTCATGTTGGCGGGTCTCCATGGCCTTCAGAGGGCTGCACGCTGAGCGCTTTCATTAGTGGGTTTATCCCGCCGGGCCGTATGACAATAGGCATATTTAGCACCAAAGACCAGGCAGGCACAAAGTTGTGATACATTTCAAATGGTGGGTGCCCACTGCGAGGATGCACGTTAATTATGTTCAAAACGGTGTGTTTGTGTACGTAGTCTGACTTTGAGCGTGTTACCGTCCGGAGATACGAAAAGAAACAGAGTGCCGCCATGCGCTCTGGTGGCCCTATGGATCTGCGATCAGCTCGGCAATATACATTTTAGTATTTGGGGCTCCGCTCGACATGATGGGTGACAACGGTGGATTCAGCCTGCGCGCATTGGCGGACCCGCGACTGTGCCTCGTGGGTGTCCAGCGGGGAGTTAGGGCAGGGGGGGGGGGTGGGGGGGGGCGGGGGGTGATGAGTAGTGGCGCCGCAGCGATGGGACGAGTACGGGATCCACGAAACGGGCCGGAGGCTAGCAAGGAAGCCAGGCGTGCTCAACAGGCAAAATAAACAGCGATAATGTTGTCGATTTGCATTGGTTTCGCGCGCTTTCTCATTGGCGTTTTCTCAGCCTGGCCGAGGGGGCGCCACAGGCGTCTCGTGTACCAACAAGTATACTCGGTCTTCAAAGGATGGCAAACAGCAAGCCTCTAGTAGCTGGCCCAGTGCGTGCTCATGACGCTGGGCCGGGCGACGACGAAATCGTGCGCGGTGCCGCCCGGGAGGTGCCTCTATCTAGGGGGGGTTCCGGTGCGAACGTCAAACTCGCGATTGGCGCTGCCCCAGCCTCGCCGCGGCAGCCTCCTCCAGGCAACAGACACGACCCGACGCGGCCCACCCTCTAGCCGCCCCTCTTGGCCGACATCGCCGCCAGCGCCTTCCGCCGCATCTCCTCCACCTCCCCAGCGCTACCCCCACGGGCGCGCTCCTCCTTCTCCTCCTCCTCCTCCTCCTCCTCCTCTTGCGACCGCGCCCGGCCGCCCCCCCTCTCCGCCTTCTCGCGCCGCTTCCTCTCCTTCTTCTCCTTCTTCAGCCGCTTCTTCTCCTTCTTCAGGGCCTTGCGCTCCGCCTTGGACAGCTGCCCCTGCGCCACGGACGGGGCCATCCATTGTAACGCCGCTGCCACACGACGGGCGCGACCTTTGCCGGCGAAATAGCAACCCCCCCCCCCCCCCCCCCCAAGCGCCGCGTACCTCGTCGCCGCCAGTGGCGCGTTCCCGCTCCGGGGAGCTGCTCCTGCGCCGGCAGCCGCAGAAGTAGCGACGGGTCAGCGGCACGCCAATCAGAAACCCTCCGCGGCACTAACCCCGTCGCCGCCACGACCGCCGGCAGCCGCGCCCCCGGGCCACCCCCTTTCCCGCCGCGGCCGCCCCACCCTCGCTAAACCATGTACCATCACGGTGCGGACCGCCGGCAGTGATGGCCGCAGCTCGACAGTCGTGCACACCCCCCCGTGTGTCGGGTCCTGCCCGATACCCTATCGCCATCCGATACCCTAGCAGCGCCCGGACACTCGGTCACTTCTATTCTCCATCAGCTCGTCCGCGGTTGAGCCGTGTACGGTGTCACGCCAAAAGGGGCCACTATCTATACCCACACGCAGATTTATCCATTTACTTTGGGCCCGAATCAACGCACGGATTCCCCCGCACCGGCCGGGTGACGATATTCGGCGGCGGTGCCCGGCGTGACCTTCCGACCCCGTGGGGTGGCCAGGTGGGTGACGTTGTCCCTGGCTTCAGAATGGCGACTCACCTCGAGCGCGACCTCTTGCCGGCCGGGCGGAGCTCCTCCGGGGAGCGCTCTGCACAGGGAGGCAAGCACGCAGCCAAGTCAGCAAGCTGGCCCCAGACGCTGCACCCCCCCCCCAGGGTGCGAGCGCAGGCAGGTCGCTGCCCCAAACATCTCCGCCGGATCGAAAAACCTAAGCCCTAAAAACCGGTTGACCATCGCAGGGGTGAATAGCGACATATGTATCGATATCGTGAATCATGCGGTGCTCGTCAACCAGCGCTCGCTATCCATACATGCCGCCGCGGTTCACCATCAACCAAGGGCCGGGATGGACCAGTGACAGCCATTTGCATTCTTGTTGGCAGGGGGATGCCGCGCGATACTGGGCCACGGCTTTGGGTGTTAAAATTAGGGAGTCAGGGTTAACCCTGCCCCTGAACCGTTGACCCCTGAAACCCTAATCTTCAGGATCGACCTTGAATGAGTTCCGCCATACCGAGCGAACACAAACGGGTCTGCAGATAAATACAGCGTGGCGCTTTTTACCCCCCCCCCCCCCCCCCTTTCCCGCAAAGAGGACAAAACAATTCACTGCTTTGTGGCCCCGCGGACTGTATTCAATGGGAAATCAAGGAGCGCTCTCAGAGGAGGAAGGCGGGGGGGGGAGAACCTTGGCGCGCGGGTGGCCCCCTCGGGGGCGTCGCACTCCGAGACCGCCACGGTGGCGGCGGCAAGTCCGCACGGCGCGGCGGTGGCCCGGGCGGGCTGCGCTCACGCCGGCGGGGCGGGGGGGAGCCCGGGCTGCGGCTGTCGCGGCGGGGCCGGCGCGAAGCCGGGGACGTGCCGCGCGGCAGCGGGGGCGGCCCGGGCGGGGTGCGCTGCCGACGGGGTGGCGGACCTGGCGGCGCACGCCGGCAAAAACAGCAGCACATACATCAGCACCGCCCTCCTCCATGAATGCCGACGACGCACGGTCCGGGTGCATGCCGGCGTCATTCGCGTCCCTCAACCCCCCTCCCCCCCTCCCGCCACCAACACCCCAAAGGATAGAGCCGTGTTGCAGGCCTCGGGGGCAATCGCCGGCTGAGCAAGCCTGGCCTGAGTGCGGATAGGGATGTGCGTGCATTAATCTGCACCGCAGTTCCGGCGGCATATGCAATGTGGGGAACTCTGAACGTCGGTTCCGAGGGGCCATCCGCTGTGATGGTGCTTGCCGGGCCTTGCTCCGAAACCATACATCCAGGGCCGCCCCGGAACATCAGACATGCCCTTCCCCAGTTCCCACGCGGTATTATGGTCCTGCGATTTACCCCGGGATGTGCGCGTGCGGGCCTACCTGGCGGGGTGCGCTCACGCCGGCGGGGCGGGGAGGCGCCGCGCGGCAGCGGGGGCGGCCCGGGCGGGGTGCGCTGCCGGCGCTCCGGGCTGCGGCGGGGCGGCGGCGGGCTGCGGCGGCGGGGCGGGGGGGAGGCCGGGCTCCGGCTGTCGCGCCGCGGGCGGCGAGGCGGGGACGCGCCGCGCGGCAGCGGGGGCGGCCCGGGCGGGGTGCGCTGCCGGCGGGGAGGGGAGGAGCCCGGGCTGCGGCTGCGGCGGCGCGGCGAGGGGCTGCGCGGCCGGCGGCGCTGCGGGCTGCGGCTGCGGCGGTGGGGCGGGGAGCTGCGGCGGTGGTGGCGGGCGGGGGAGCGGCTGCTGCGCCGCCTCTCGGGGCTGCGCGAGTCCTGGCGCGCCTCCCTGCGCGCGCCAGCCGGGCCCGGGAGGGCAATTGGCATCAGTCTCGCTCACACACTGCTGCCATCCTTCGCATTCACTACCCGGCACTCAGGTGTGAACACTCGCCGGGAAGGGGGGAGACTGCCCCTTGTCGAAAATGAATGATTAACAGTCTTCAGGTTCGGGCCTATTTCTCGGTGGCATGCGCTGCCAAACAAATCACTTTGCAATGGAAAAAGCACAGCAAACCCACGTTGTTTATAAGAACCCCTCCCCCCGGAGTACAAACGGAATACACAAACGCAGATCGCATATCATGTAGCAGAGCGCCGGCAAAAAGGGGTTCTCCGTGGCGCGTCACCCTCCTGGTGTGCCGAGAGGCGGGCAAGAGGTGGCGTTGTGTCAGGGGGGGGGGGGGGGGGGACCTGGATGACGGCAGCAGCGGTGCGCCCTTGTCGGGTGGCGCCTCTTGCCCGCCGCCCGCCGTGTCCCACCTGGCAGCAGCAGGTTCGCCATGTCAGCCCCGCGCCCCGGTGTTGTGAGACGGTAGTGCTGCTGCGTTTGCTGGCACACTGCGACATATACCTCTCCACAAAAGGCAGGCTGGGATGTACTAAGGACATCCCAGCGCCATACACACGTCCACACAAGGCATGTTGCGCTACACTTCTCCACATAATGCACGATGGAAAGCTGTCAGGGCATCCCAGATACATACACTGCTCCACACAAGGTATGTAAAAATGTGAGGAGATCCCAGCGCCATACACGACTTCATATTAGGCAGTGTGGGATGATGCTGTCAGAAGATCCCAGCGGCATACACCTCTCCAAATAGGCGGGTTAGGTTGTAAGGAGGTCCCAGCGTCATACACCTTTTCCACATATACCACCTTCAATTGTCACCTTAAGGCAGGGCAGACTTTGAGGATATCGCATTAGGGTTTGATACCCTAAATTTAAAACTTTGCTAGATATGTGTGTGTGTGTGTGTGTGTGTGTGTGTGTGTGGTGGGGGAAAGGGGGGGGTCAGTTTCCACGTCCCAATAAGCCCCAACCTACGACCGCCCGCACACACCTGCTGCTGCGGCTCCTTCCGCCGCCGCCGCCGCCGCCCCGGCTGCCGTTGGCGGCGTCCGCGCGGATCTTTGCCGCCACCGCGGCCGCCGCCTCCCGCTGGCGCTCGAGCTCCGCCTGCCGAAGGCGGTAAGGAGGCGGCCGGAAACCCGAGTTAGGGGACCGCCAGACATGGGCCCACGCAGCCTGTGCCCACGCATCGGTTTCACTTTGTATTGGCTTTGAGCGCCTCACGAAGAACGACAACCTGCATTTTTCTTGAGTCGTATCCGAAGACACCGAGAATGTAGCAGAGAGTCTGCGAGGCGGCGGCGCAGAACCAGCCACCGCCTCGCATGCTTTCTTGGTATTATTGTGGGGTTGGACATCGTGATTTGTCCAGAGAAGAGTGAGTGCCTATGCTGTGTACGTGCAGCTTGGTGGGCAAGGTCCATCACCCCCCCCCCCCCCCTCCGATCCCTTTTCTCCTGTCCCGGCTCCCTCTCTGCCACTGTATGGAAGGGAGGGGGGGGGGGGGGGGGGGGGAGGTCCGCACCGCGAGCGCCTCCTGCTCCTCCTTGCGCTTGCGCAGTCGCTCCGCCTCCTCATCCAACAACTGCTGCGGCACGCCGCCCTTCGTCTGCTGCGCACTCGCCAGCAGCGACCACAGCTCCTATGGAAAACAGAGCGAGAGGGAGGGGAAAGGGGGAGGGGAGGTGGGTTCAGCATGTGGGGCAGTGATGGAGCAGCGGCACCTGTTCAAGAGGCATTGGTGATGCTCTGTGGGCACGCACAGGGAGAGCACATGCACGGTGCAGATTGCGCAAGTATTGAGCAGGTCGCCGTAAAGCTAAGGGTGCCTCTCGGCACCTCTAAGAACCCGTGATAAAGCCCTTAGGTTGGAGTCGCATGCCACCTCTAGGAACATCCGCTGGGACATCCGCTTCGCTGTAGTTCCGTCTACATTTGACCTCTAACAGGCAGGGCAGCTCCGCCTCTGCACTGTTCTTGGCACCGCATCGGCAACTGTAGTGACGTGCCCTGCGGGACGAGGCACAAGACGCATTGGAAGGCTCGAGGAGGGCGGGGGGGGGGGGGGGGGGGGGGGGGGGGGGGGGGGACCTTCATGAACAGGCTGGTGTTCTTCTCGAGGAAGCCGGTGAGGTTGATCTGCATCATCTTGGGCTCCACGTCCTGAGGCCACCCGCACGGGCGCGCGTCAACGGCCAGGCGCCTGGGGCCTGGGCGCCGTCCTCTCCCTACCTCACTTCGGGGCAGCCACAGTGCGTGAATGCGCTGGGTGCGGCGACCCGCCCTCCCCCCCCCCCTCCCGAATACCAGCCACGCGCCCTCAAGCACAGCAGTACGTCGACGGCATATTCCCGCATGCCATCATGAGGGGAGCCGTGGAGAGCAGACAGCGGGGCTGGGCTGGGCTGGGCGGACCTTTTGCTCAAGCTGGTTGTAGATGAGGCCGATGAGCACCTCGTCCTCCAGGCCGCCCAGCAGGTCGGTGACGCGCTTGGCGATCCAGGGCTTCATCACGTCCAGGTTCACCTTCTTCATGTCCACCTTCACGTCCAGCTCCTTGGGGAACTTCATCGACTTCATCAGCTTCTTGTCCTTGCTGTCGGCGGAGGCAGGGGGAGAGGGAGAGGGGGGGGGGGGGGGGGAGGGAGTCGACATCACCAGGAGTTTGGCCATGCAGTAGGGTGAGGAAGCGGGTGGGTGTGAGTGTGTGTGTGTGGGGGGGGGGGGGGGGGGGGGGGGGATTCCTCGCCAACAAGCTGATACGGATCCGGATGGGGTACGAAGAGCACTATGAATAAGAACCTGCCCTACGAGTCAGATTTCAGATATACAGGATACTAAAGATAGCAAACGTTTCTACAGGCAGCTGCTGTGAAGGGTGGAGGGCCGGCGCTAGAGGGCCTCACTTGGAGAAGCGCACGTCCTGCCCCGCGGACGTCCCGCGGAACCCGCCGCCACTCGCCATCGCGCCGCTGCTCTGCGCGTGCTCGCTCCGCGGCGCCGCGAGGTTTACTTGCCGACCTGGCCGGTTGCTCAATCCACTGAGGGGACGATGCGAGTAAGGGACCGGGGGAGCAAGGGGCGGCGGGGCTGGACACTCCGACAGCGCCTAGCTTCGCGTCGCCTTGTCGAAAGCTCTGCTGTGGTGTTTCTTCTGGCCGGGACGAGGACCGGGGTACCTCCGCTGCGTGCGGCTGTGTCAGCGTCGCGCGTAAGTGGGTGGGGGTGAGCGCGGTGATATGGTTTTAAATACCGAGGGCGGGGTGCTTGAGGGAACCGTGGCGGTGACGGTGTGGATCTGGGCGGGGCCGTCCCTGCCCTCTCCCCCCCCCCCCCCTCCGCCCCCAACACACACACCACCACCACACACATTAACTACCGCCGCCCCGCCGGCCCGCCCGCGGGGCCCGCCCCGGGCCGGCGATGTCAACAGCCGAGCAGCGGCGCCGCGCCCGGTTTCAGTCCACGGTAAAGTACCCTGGGGGATGGCGGCGGCGCGCGCGCTGGTCTATCGCCTCTGATGGCGTGCGGTGCGCGCCTTGTAACCAAACCCATCAGGGCGGCGGGGCAAAGTGCGGGCTTGCCGCGGTGCTGCCGCCTGAACCTGATTATGCTGCTGGCGGGGCCAAAGTACCAGTAGCAGGACAGGGCATCAGGAGCAGCAGGCGCCCAGGCTGCCCGCCCAAGCAGAGACGTCACGTCCCCAGCAGCGTCCAGCAGCGCTTCTCCCCTCGCGGAAACAGCAGGGCCCTGCACACCGACAGCGCCCCGGATAGGGCTGCTCTCGCGGAGATCTGAGCCGCGCGCCGTGGGGGGAGTCCGCGCCGGCGGGGAAAAAGGACCAAAAATCAAACAAAACGCCCCCACATCTCCGAGGTCCGAAGAGCAGAGCCACTGTGAAGCAAGCGGGGGCAGGGCGCCACCATGTTGCCGCTGTCGCTGCTGAAGACAGCAAACAAGCATGGCGTGCTGGTGGAGCTGAAGAACGGCGAGACGTACAACGGGCACATGGTGAACTGCGACAACTGGATGAACATTCATCTGACGGAGGTGATCTGCACCTCCAAGGACGGCGACCGCTTCTGGCGGCTGCCCGAGAGCTTCATCCGAGGCAACACCATCAAGTACGTGCGCGTCCCCGATGAGGTTATCGACAAGGTCCAGGAGGAGTCGCTGCGTCGCGACGACAAGCGCCCCAACATGCGCGGCCGAGGCCGGGGCCGGATGGGCGGGCGCGGCGGGGACGGCGGTGGCCGGGACGGCGGCGGCCGGGACGGCGGTGGGCGCGGCAGGCGTGGCGGTCGCGGCGGGCGCGGCGGGGACCAGTGAGCTCCTGTGAGGGACGCAGAACTACGGCCAAGAGTGATGCAGGCGCGCGGGGGGCACCAGCCCAGTGCGGCAGCGAGATGGCTGTGGAGGTTTGTCCCTGACTGCATACCAACAGCTGCCCAGATTGAGCGGATAAAGGCAGCCCGTTCCCAGGGGGCCGGATTTCTCTGGGAGTGTGAGTTGGGAGCGCTAGGCAGCTCAGCTGCTAAGGCGGCCGTGGTTTAAATTCTGAGAAATCCTCTGCTGGAAGGCTGTCCCAAGGTAGGCTACGAAGGGGTATGGGATGGGCGGGGGGGGGGGGGGGGGGGGTGCAGGCGGGGATCAGGAAAGCGCCGGTGCCGGTCAGCAGACGCAGCGCATTAAGTAGTTTTGCAAGCTCGGGATTAGAGGGGGAGCAGGGCGCCGGTGGCGGCAGAGCGCTGGGGAGGCAGACTGTCTGCAAAAGGATGCTGCCCAGGACGTGGGGTTTCTGGGGGCTGTTTATTCTTTCATTTGGTGGGGGGGGGGGGGGGGGGAGGCCGGGGGTCACTGTGGCAAGCTGAGTCTGTGCGCACCATGTGGGTCCATCTGGCGCAGCCCATGGGCGCATGCTCAAGAGTGCACAGCAGCCGCACTGCCACACTTTCCCTCTCAGCACCGCCAGCACTGAAGTGCAGGAGGCAGCCCCGTTGCCAAGGGGGGCGGCACACAGGGCAGAGGGCGGTGACGCATTGGGATGCATGCCTGGCGCTGCCCACTCCGCGCCGTCGTCCGGCATCGCGTCCCAGTGGCAAACCCGTACCCAAGGCTGTCCAGGCGATTCACACCACACCCACACCCAGGAGTGGGGAAATGAGACCATCCGGCAGGGTGGCGGCGTCCCTGCGAGGCTGTCGAAAGGGCGGGACTCGTGTCAGGGGGGTTCACATGACACGGCATGGACTTACGTTCAGGGGCATTCAGCTTTGGTGCGGTTGCAAGTCAACAGGCACAAACGCGGCGAATTGCGCACCATTGCAATTCAGGCTGACTCAGGCTGAAGTTCGACCTGGTATGCCGTCAGGCAAGTTTACAAAAGTCGCCCGCAGGAATGAAATTCCGCTTCTTAAGTCGGACAGGCAGACGGCCCCCATGTGCGTGCCCGCCTGGGCAGTCACCATGGATGCAGCATCATGCAAAACCCTGACAGGGAGTCCCGAGGAATACTCTCAACAGTAGATACTGCTGGAACAGGGGGGAGAGCGGGGGGGGGGGGGGGGGGGGGGGGGGGGCTTACAAGCTGCGCCTGACGATGGCAGTCTGCGAGTCGTTGTTGGGGCGCAGTGACAACATCCTCAACTCGGACAGTGCATGGCGACGTCAGGGTGATCCTGGCATGGGGCGACAATCGTACGACTGGCAGTGGTGTGTCTACGACTCTCAGACAAAAGTATAAATGGTACCGAATGGGCTCCGCCGTAGTCGCTAATGCACGGGGTGTCGTATCATGTCTTAAATAGTAGGTCACCAACATGTGCGGGCATCCGAGCGTGATCTGCAGCACGCAGCTCCATACCACAGCGGCACGTCCGCGTTGATGCGAGGGCGGAGCCCAGCGGGTCGGCGTGAAGTCTTGCTCGACTTCATGTCGCGAACTGTCCACCTTTCACATCTGCGAGCGTACTGACGATGCAAGGGCGCTCTCGGCGGTGGCGAAGGCCTCCTTCATCCGACTCCGCACGGAGATGTCGGTGCAAAAGGTGTGCTCGAGCGCGCATCTCGCGAGGGCCGCCAGCTCGGCGCGAGAGAGCCCGAAGGCGGCCGACGCAATAGCGTACTCCTCGGAGAGCGAAGTGGAGAAGACGCCGAAGTCGTCGGTGCACAGGATGACGGGGTGCCCGGCGGCGCGGAACTGCGCGAAGTGGTGCGCATCATAGGAGGGGACGCTGCCGGTGCGCACGTTGCTGGTGAGGCAGAGCTCCAGCGGGATGCGCGCCTGCAGCAGCGACGCCTCCAGCGCCTCGTCCAGACAACACATATGGCCGACACGGCCAGGCAAGAAGTCGATCATCGCAGCTGTCTCTGTCGGGTTCCAGACCTCCGCGGCGTGTAGCGCCACGGCGAGCCCCTGCGACCGTGCCGCCTCCAGCGCCGGGCGCCAGGTCGCCCATTCGCCCACCGTCGGGTTCCCCGACAGGTCGACTCCCACGACCGGGGCGCCCTCGCGTGCGAGTGACGCCGCCAGCTCGACGGTCTCCATCGCCTGCCGCGCGTCGTCGCGCCGGTTGATGCTCAACAGCCACCGGACCTCGACGCGCTCGGCGGGTGAAACGCCCTCCCCAGTCGCGCCGACGTACTGCTGCGCGCCTTCGAATACGGCGGCCATGTACGAGCGCTTGGACATCCCTGCGGCGAGGTTCTCCTTGGGCGTAGTGCGAAGCTCGGCGTAAACGACGCCGTCCGCCGCCATATCCTCCAAAACTTCTCGCGTGATGCGCGTGATCGAGGCATGGTCGGTCGTCACCTGCAACACGCCATAGCAATGATCTCGATCGGCAAAAAACAGGTCTAAAACCCTGGCCGGACGCTCGGAAGGAGCAGCGACTGTAAACATATTAGCCTGGGCGGGACGTAAAAGAGGCATGCGTGCTGCTTAACGAGGAGAGGGTGCGACACTATCGAGACGCCGCGGTGAAAAATACAACAGCAACTTATTTGGCAGAGGCTGCCGCAGTATACCTGGTGGATGAGGTCAAATAGAGCGAAAGTCTCCTTCAAGCTCCGGTTAGCGCCGGGTTCAGTCAGGCGTACTACATCCTCCTCGCCGGGCTTGACGGCACTGACATTGGCTTGGGCGAGCTCCCGGATGGTAGCGGGTCTGATGGAGCCGTTCAGGTGTGCGTGCAGCTCCACCTTGGGCAGCTGCCGGCAGAAGGCAAGCATCTCGGCGGAATAGTGAGGACGCATATGTCGCGCAGGCACATCTCGAGCGGCGTTGCCGGTACCCGTGGCATGAGCGGTATGGCGATGAGGGATGAAGGGCCTGCGGGCACACACGCATGGGTTGCAACTAAAAGGAGATATTCACCCCACCCTCCGATGAGACACTACAAATATAACAGTCATTTGTTCATCCATTGAAACTCCTATTACAGAAGGGTGACGCAATGCGACATCTATGAAGTCCCCTCCTAGATAGCAGTTTTGCAGCACGAGCATACGCCAGCTGCGTGTGTACGTACAAATGGCCAAGGGCATGCATGTCCAAACGCAAGGCCCGTACACTGAGAGAACGCAACCGGCACTCTCGTGAACTATTAGTGGCTTTGTGCAGTAGAGACTTTGAAGCCAGTGCACGGATATATACTAGATAGATAGAATATGTAAGATATATTAGATTAGATATAGTAGATAGTGCACTATTTGTATATCTCTTGCATAGTCACCGATCCCATCCTGATCCCATCCAACATAATTGCCCGAAAACGCATGCAGCATTTCGTAATCTTCATGGAATGTATGGAATTCCGCACTGGCAGTTTGCGGAAAACACACACACACACACACCATGTTATGTAAGCGCAAACTGCCAGCTGGCATTTCTGCACGGGCGCTCCCCACAAGTACATGCAGTACTGTGTGACGCCACATCGCAAGCGGCCCGCACGCCACGGAGTTGTCTATGGGTTACTGGAGTCCAGCACCGTCGGCCCGTGTTGACGACAATGCACTGGCGAGGCACCGGTTTCGACCATGGGAGGACATGCACGGTCATGCGGGGCGGAAACGCCTAAATGGTTAAGGCGCAGACAGTCCGATGCTTCTGCCGCCCCGGGCTCTCAGAAAATGATCGTTAAAACCGGTGGGGAGCATGCTAAAGCCGTCAGCCCGTTCCCTACGTATCAGTCCGGTCCGGGGGTGCCGACGCAGGGGAGCAGACAGCGGTGGGCCAGCAGCCTCACTCGAGCGTCTTCTTGATGAAGTTGGCGAACTTGGAGGTGGTGCTCTGCGCAAAGGCGATGCCTTTCTCGGCCAGGAAAGGTTCCAGCTTGTCGCGCAGCTGCTCCGGCTCAGTCTGCATGGAAAACACCAACCATAAGGTCAGCCAAAACCTGCATCGCTCGGGCCATTGCCGCCTCTCTGCCTTCCCATCTAAACCGGAGACACAAACCCACATCCACCGCACAAGCAAAAGCCATGACAGTCGCCATGGGTGGGGGGCGCCCACCGTCTCCACCTCGATCTCGTACACCGTGCCGTGCTCAAACTGCGTCTTGTCGAGCTCCAGCACGTGGCCCTCCCACGCATACTCGCGGCGCAGGTTGCGGAAGCCGCCCAGGCACTTGAGGCCCTCAAACCCGAAGGTACTGCGCACACGGGAAGGGAGAGGGGGGTACACAGGGGGGGGGGGGGGGGGGGGGGGTTCACAAAAAATGGCAACGGCAGGAACGAAAATGCGGCACATTGTGTATATGTAGATGTACATGTATGTGTAAGATGTCGTGTGTTGTCCAGCACCTACCTGCGGCAATCCGCCATGAGCGCACTGTCCAGCTTCGCCAAGAGGGCGGGGTCGTCCAGGAAGGCCCGCGCCGCCACCGGGTCCACGTCCTCCTCCACCTCCGTGGCGCGGCCCACGCCATCCACGATCTTCATCTTGCCCTGGCGGGGGTCAAAAAAGGAGCACCATCAGTCGCCGGACACAAAGGTATCTGGGTCCGCATGCCCAACACACCCCGCTGCAGTGCCCCCTTCGACGCTGATGGTGCCCAAACAGGGGAGCCATTTTCGTCGATATGCAGGGACTCGTATGCATTCGCAAGCCTAATGTGACGTGGACCGCAACGACTCTGGTGGTCAGCGCGGTTGTGTGTCGGGTCGAGTCCCTACTGGGGCGGCAACGGACACCTTCAGCGTGAGCACCGCCTTCTTGTCCACACCATAGAAGCGGCAGCGCAGCACCGCGCGCTGGCTGTTGAGCTCGCCCTGCGTGCCGTCAAAGAAGTAGTTCTCCTGCTCGTGGTCCTGCCTCCAGGTGGGCGCCAGCGCGGCCGCGACCGCCTCGTACGCGGCGCTGTCCAGCAGCCGCAGCTTCACCTCAACCTGCCGGACGACGATGGCAGTGGGGGCGGCTCAGGGGGGTGCAGGGAGTGCCATCGCGGGCCCGCCCCTGCGGCCGCGCCTCGCCGTGTCTCACCTCCTGTCCTGCAGGCAGCGCCGCCAGGGGGCGCAGGCTCTGCCGGCGGGCGTAGGCCCCCGGGCGCGGGGCGGAGGCGCCGGCACTGGGGCGCGGCGGGCCCGGGAGCGCGTGGGTAGGCGGCGCGCCGAGGCGGGAGATGGCGCAGGCAGGTGCAGGCGTGGGCGCGGATGCCAGCGCGCGAGCGGCGGCGCGGTGAGCGGCGCGCAGCGGCCCGGCTGGCCCTGCGGCGAGGCGCACCTCCATGGGCCCGGCTCACTGGTGCAGGCCGATCCTGGCGGCGGTGCTCACTGCTGGCTGGCCCTCCTGTGTGCACAAGGGGGCGGTGAGTGTGCAGCCGGAACAGATGCCACCGAATGACAATGGCACATTACGGCCAGGGGCGTCGGAGAGCAGGGAGTACAAGGGAAAGAGGGGTGTTGTGGGGGAAGAGGGTGGGGCGGGGGGGGGGGGGGGGGGGGGGGGGGGTGGCTGCACCTGGGCGCCCCTGCTGCCGGGGGTGTCGTAAAAGTACTTTTCGCGCTGACCCTCCGCCTTCTTCAGCTTCTCATACTGCGCCAATCGCGCCACACACAGCAGTCAGCACCTCTGCAGAGGGCGTTGACCCCCAGCAGCAGGGCTGCGATCGTCACCCCCCGATTATCCCGCTCTCTGCACCCCGTTGAACGCGCCGATCCCCAGTCCAGGCCTCCCTACCCCAGAGCGACAGGTAAGAGATGGCCGCGCGCAGTCAGGAGGGGGGCGGGAGGGGGGCAACCTCCTCTTTATCCTCGGGCTTTAGTTCGATGCGCGTCGGCTTCCGGGGAAGCATACGGCCTGCGCGCGGCGAGTGAGGAAAGGCAGGGGGGGGGAGTGTCAATCCCGGGGAGGAGAGAACAGGCTGTCGGGAGTGAGGGAGCGAGGAAAGGGGGGGGGGGGGGGGGGGGTGGAGTGCCCGCCGCGGATGAGGGCTGGCGCCGGTATTCAAGTGCTGCGAGCATACCTCGCCTGACCACCGCAGACCTTCAAGAAGGAGGGCAAGGCGCGCTGCGGTGCTTGCGACGGGCGGGCAAGGGCTGCGGGGTGGCGCTGTCTGGGGATCACGCCCGATGGCGATGCTGCTGATTTGCAACAACAGGCAGTAGCGACTACCCTGTACCGGGTTCAGCTGCGCCAGGTTTAGCGACTATTTATATTGACCCAGCAGTTCTGCCCGTCCTCACTCCGCACCCTCTTCTGGCCGGCCGTCAATTACCTGCCGCATCGCCGGGCCCCGCGGCCCGGCGCTAAGAGGGTTCTGCTTTAAAAATGTAGGCTTTTTCCTCCCCCAGTACTTTGCGTGCATTCTCTGGACGCTCTCCCTGTAACCAAAAAGTTCAACATCTTCTGGTCATGCTGCGCGTCCACCGCGCAATTGCTGCTGTGGACGATTTCTGTTGTCTTTTCGGGTGGTTTCCTGATCGCCTTTTGCAGCTAGGTTGTCGCAGGAAAAAGAGAAATGGGGTGGTGATGGTAAACTGTCGGCGCCGCACTGCATACTCCCCCCCACTCAACTCCACAGGTGTTGAGTCCAAGACGGAAGTGCGCGGCTGACGACATGAAGAAAAGATGATGATGACTGATGATTTGAAGATGGCTTGTAGGGTGGCAGCATATTATGCTGCAGCGTCAGCGGCGTAGTGGCGGCGCGCAGTCCGGGCATAGCCACTCCTCGCCAGGATGTAACTCTGCCTTGGCGCACGCCACATGCCACATGGCTTGGCACTTGTCACAGATGAGTCGTGGGGCTGCAATGCTGTCGCTGCCACAACCTTTGCATGCTGGCATGCCGCGGCCGTACCGCGCCGGCACAAGGTTGGACAAGTGGCACGGCGCGCAGTTGTCCATGTGCACTTGAATCTCGTTGCCATCGGATCCGGACAAACGCAGCCATCCGGACTCCAAGATCTCCACAACACGCAGGATGGTGCGGGCGGTACGGACGTCCAGGGTGTTGAGCGGGGGCTGCGCCACGTAGACGTAGCTGCCGATCTCGAAGCGGTGGCGCCGAGGCTGCACATCGCCGCGCCGAACCTTGCGGTAGCGTACCACATCGCGCTGTTGAGCTTGCAGCGCCCTCTCGAATGCCTTAGGCATGGCAGCCCTCAGCATATCAGCCCGCTGTGTGATTAGGTTGATGACTGCAATGTCGTTGTCCATGTCGACCGGCTCCTCCAGTAGCGCGCGAACCTGGTCCGGTGCCACATGATCACGGCCAAACAGAAGAAAGTACGGGCTGTAGCCGGTTGTTGCTTGCTTGCTGACACGATAGCCAAACTCGATCACTGGCATCCACGAGTGCCAAGAGGCAGTGCCGAGGGTTGGCACAACTTTCCGAAGTGCCACCTTCAAGACTTGAACGATGCGCTCGGCCATGCCATTGGCTTGGGGATGCCCTGGCGGAATGTCCACGGGCTGAATGCCATGGCGCTCCAACTGCTCGCGGAACGCGCCTTGGTATTCAGTGCCATTGTCTGTGACGACCTCCACTGGTGCTCCATAACGGGCCAACACGCGCTCATGGAACGCTTTGGCAGTCGTAGTCGCCTCGAGGTCGCGGACAGGCACCAGCTCGATCCACTTGCTGAAGTGCTCCACGATGACGATCACGTACTTGTGGCCCTCGCTGCTAGTCGGCAGCGGTCCGGCTGAGTCCACGCTGAAGCGATAGAAGAGCCCAAACAGTGGCATGGGCTTGAGACGATCGTGCTTCTGGTTGAACGACGCTTTGACGCGATCGCAGGCGCGGCACTGCTTGACCATGGCGCCGACGTCTTTGTGCATGCCCGGCCATACAAAGTGGCGGGCCAACACTTGGTAAGTGCGGTCCCGGCCAAGGTGGCCGATGCTGGCGTGCACTCGGCGAATCGCGTCCGGTCGCTCTTCAGGCTTGGGCACCTCACGGGCATTGTCTCCAGTGTGCAGCCACACCTTGTCGTTGTGCCAGCTGTACTTGGCGCAGCGGCGCACAAGCTGCTGCCACACCTCCACTGACACGTCGGCTGGCGTGGTCTCACCTCGCAGGTAAGAGATAGCCACTGGGCTGCTCCACACGTCCCGGGTAGGCCAATGAAGCTCATGGCTAGCGTAGACACCTGCCGTGAAGGCCATTGCGATACACTGTGTTGCAAACGCTTCGTATGCCGAGGGTAGCGCGGGCGTCCTTCCAAGGCACTTGCTGGGTGAGCAGCCACCAAACATAGCCGACGCATCCGCCATCGCGGCTGGCGACCTCCTCTGAGTGGCGATTGCAGTGGCGGTGCCGGCGGCTTCCGAGGTGGCCCTTACTGGCTCCGCTGGCATTGGACGCCGACTGAGCAAGTCCGGCACGGTGTTGTCCTTGCCCGGACGGTGCTTGACACTGAACGAAGTCGTACTCCGCAAGGATGAGGCTCCACCTAGCAAGCTTGCCTCGCAGCCTTGCTGTCGTCCGCAGCCACTCCATGGCCTTGCAGTAAGTGATGAGCTGGAAGTGGTTGCCATACAGGTAGTAGCGGAAGCGTTGAACAGCCCACACGACTGCGCCGACCTCTCCCTCGTAGCTAGACAGGTCTGCCTCCACTGGGGTGTTCATGCGCGACGCAAAAGACACGGCATACTCCACGCCATTGTCGTCCACCTGCGAAAGGCACGCTCCTACTCCAGCTCGGGACCAATCGGTGTGCAGCACAAACGGGCGACGCCAATCAGGATGGCGCAGCACCGGCGCCGAAACCAGCATGGCCTTGATGGCGTCGAAGGATTGCTGCTCGGCTGCGCCCCATTTCCACGGCGCATCCTTCTTGGTCAACGCTGTCAAAGGTGCCTTCACAAGCGAGAAGCTCTCCAAGGAACGGCAGTAGTAGGTGGCCATCCCGAGGAAATGGCGCACATCACTGACATTCTTCGGCGCCGGAAGAGAGTTGATGGCCTCCACCTTGTCAGCCATGCATAGGCTCCACGCCTGCGCCGCTGACAATATGACCAAGAAAGGTCACTCGTGACAGTCCGAGCCGTGTCTTGGGTGGAGAGACCTGCACTCCCCGGGCCTTGAGTCGATCGAACACAATGCGCACACGGCGCATGTGCTCCTGCTCATCGTCATGACTGAAAATCAGTACATCGTCCGCGAAGGCGACTGCGAAGTCCAAACCAGCGAGCGCTTGATCCACAACGCGCTGCCATGCTGCCACGCAGTTCTTGTGTCCGAAGGGCATGCGTTTGAAGGTTAGCAGCCGATTGCCTGCATGGAACGCGAGGCGTTGCTGCGCTGACAATCCATCGGGTCCGGACGGCTTATCCGACACTCGGCGCTGATGAAACGCCTTCGTGCAATCAGTCGCGGTGAATCGCGAAGCTCCCTCCATGCGCGTCATGAGCTCGTCCGCTGTCGGGCACGGGTATTGATCGCGGATGGTACGCTCGTTGAGCCCACGATAGTCCACCGCATAGCGAAGATCGGTCCAGGCGCCATGCTCGTCCTTCTTCGGCGCCACGATGACTGGTGCAGCATAAGGGCTCTCGATCTCGCCCACGATGCCTGCCTTCTCCAACTTCTTGACCCAATCGTTAGCCCACTCTTGCTCTCGATGGGCAAGGTGATACTGGCGCTTGAAGACTGGGTTGTAGTCGACCAGCTGGAAGTCATAGGGCTCGGCGTCAACGGCACGCAAGTCGTCCAGACCCCACGCGTACCAACCCGGGTCTGAGTCCATAAGTGCTGCGAAGCCCCCCTTGTCCTTCCATTCTGCCGATATCGCCCAGTGATGAGGCTGCTTGGAGTCCTTGGGGTTGATGAGCTTGCTCGTTACCTTCACCGTTGGGGATTCCTTACCGAGATGCTTCTTGTTGGCGTATGCGGCATAGCACTTCACGAGAGCTGCCTGGCTGCGTCGACTCCATCCGTCCGCTGCAGCTTTGTCGTCAACACCGTCCACATGTGATGTAGCCCACGCAGGACGCTCTTGCGCTCCACCAAAGACATCTGCCATCAGTCCAGCGCCAGCACGCGAACCGACGCCAGCGGCGACGAAGCACGCGGGGCCCAAAAGGGCTAGCCACATCAGAAGTGTCAACGCCGCGCTGACAGTCTTGCGTCCGGTAGCAGCTCTACCACGACGGGGTCTTGGTTTGGCAGCCTTGTGATCGCCGGCAACAACTCGGGCTGTGTGGTCAGCTGCCAACACACGGCGCCGAGCCTTGGCGACCTCCCGCTCCGTCGCTCGAGTCGCTTGGCGCTGCTCCTCCAGCCAACGGCGCCCCGCCTTGGTCACTCGCGCTGCTGTGCGTGGGTTGTCAGGAGGTTTCACTCTAGTACCTTGCTTGAGGGTAGCCATGTTGATGGCATGCTCCATCTCTGCCTCCACGGCGGCAGCCGTTGAGCGGCGGAGCTCGTGCTGTGCGGCGCGCAGCTCTGCCGCTCAACAGACTCTTAGGCATGTGGTCTTATGTACGTGTCCTGGCCTCTAAGTCTCTGTCTAAGACTTGCTGACTCTTGGCCTCGGTTCCTATGACTCCAGTAGAAGTACGTCTCACAGTGCCATCGGCCCTATTGGCCGGCACTACACACGCGTGCGAGTTGCTTGGTTACTCGGCGTGACAGAGGTGTGTGTGTGTGTGGTCGATCGACGCGAAATACGTCAAGCACTCCTCACCCTGTGCCGCACGACATGCCTCTCGCGAATGGACTACGAGTGCCCGCACGCGCGCATATGCGTACGCGTACGGTATCACGACACGACTCGACGACGACGACGCGCAGTACCGACTGCTCGCATATGGCAACAAGCAAGCCAGTGCTGATCAGGCACGTTCGGTACGCTAATCGGTCGGTCGGTCGGTCGACAAGTCCAAGCAGTCGGTGCGACGGGTTCACAGGAGGTAAAAGCAAGACGGGCGTCCCGACGCAAACAACACAGGTGTAACCGCGACTCACCACCGTTGCTTGCTGCGCGATATCACTCGCAGCTCGACAGCAGGTTGTACTGCCCTTGATGGACAGCAATAGACGAGGCACGTGCAGGTGTGATGTGCACAGAGTCGAGGTGTTTGTGGTGTAGTAGCGTGGTTACAAGATGGGTGGGATGAGACGTTTGGAAAGCCAAAGAGTGGGCGGGCAGCGCGCCGACAGGATGCTAAAGCATCCCGCGGGCGCGCGAGCCGACTAAGCCCCTAGGCCTTCCCACGCGCTATTGGTCTGCACGGGCGCCGTGGTTGGCGGCAGTTAGCCGTTGGTACGGGCCCTAGGTCTGTCGGTGGTTCTAGGTGTGAGAGCTGAGCGACAGACAGTTGGTCGTTGCGCCATGGGTGACTGCTCGCTTGGACATCAGGCATACACATACAACGCAGTACTGCAAGTACTAAAATTGATACCCGTATGACAGGCGACGAGTATTCGCCGGTATGCCAAGTAAGCAAGTCCCTGTACGCGCGCATGCGTACGCTGAAACGTTGTACGCTGTGACAAGGTCATGTTATTGCCTGTTAAGTTCTGCCTACAGGTACCTGTAATCCTTATAGATTTTACTTTTTGGTTACAGGGAGAGCGTCAAGAGAATGCACGCAAAGTACTCGGGAAGGAAAAAGCATATATACATTTAAGCAGAACCCTCTTAGCGCCGGGCTTTAGGGTTTTAGCAGAACCCTGTATAGATCGGTCCGATTAATATTGATGTGAGAACTTTGGAAAGCGTCCGGGGAATGCACGGATAAAATGCTGAATAAGCCAAAAGCACACATTGACCATGATTCTTCTGGATATCCGTACATATGGATTTCTTGAATTTTGCAGCTAGCAGCCTAGCACATGTAATCATATATAATTACATGAGCTATCAGCAGAAGGCGATTTCAGGAAATCGCCAAAAAAAAGGACAATCAGGAAGGTCCTCAATGTACATGTAATCATATACATTGACCAAGTACAGTACCGCTGTCGAACATATGTTGGTTGAGTGCCTGCGATGGGGGTATCAGTAGTGTATCACCGTCATAATTTGGGGTTGTTAGTTCCGGAGTTTAGGGATTCTTTTAGCAGTCAGGTTACTGCGTCAACACCTGAGGCTTTATCTTGGGCGGGGTCCCCCCCGGCCTTCACGGCGCCCAGGGTTTTACTGCTGGGAATGGGAAATTTTTCCAACTATGGCGTCAGGCCCTCCCTCACATTGTTTTTTTGTTGCACATGTATCGCACTCCCGAAATGCTTTGCTCCGCGGGTTGGGGCTTGCCCCAACTCGCATTATTACTCGAATGGGCCGCCGACGCCCCAACGGCGGCTAGGGCGGACCTTTCGTGGCCAGTGTCGGGTATTTTCATGGTAGTGTTTTAGACTACGGCGATCCAATACTGTTGGAAATTCCATCACTGGCCTTCAATTAATCTTGCAGAATGCTTCGGCAATTAGCTTGATGACTACAGCGGAGCGTCGCCTACGTACGGCTTTCCGTCACTGGATCGCTGCCTATACGGCCGTCGTAGATACGCTGCAAGGGTTTCACTGGTGCCAGTCCTGTTCCGGGGGCGAAAAAAAACTTCTGAGGAGCTTTACTGGTTGCATAGCCGTGATGTGAAAGGCCTTATTGTACCCGCAGTGACTTGTCCTGCATCATTTCGTCTGTTTGACGGGAAGCCTTCCTTGCCCGTGCTTGGTTTCTGTTGATGGCCCGGCGCGTTCCGGCTGCTCAGCATCATCGTGTTTAAAAAAAAATGATGCGCGAACGCAGAGTACTACTGGCCAGGATTAAAATTAGCATAGCAGGAGCAGCAGTACAGCAGGGAGTCCATCATGGATTCATGGTCAGATAGTGGTTCCGTAATGCTTCCGGAATATCGTGCATTTCTAGGTATCGGTAGGGCTCGTCCGGATTCCGTGCGGAGGGCTATTTGGCTGTCCCACGCTGAGCTCGCTTTGGAAAGGCAGGCGCCGGAGTAATGTTGGCCGCCTGCCAGCGCGGTTATGACGTGGCGACGGTACGAGATTGTACGTTTTCCTGTATTCTCCGTCGAATCGCCGTAATCCGGCAGGTCTAAATTTGCAGCTAGCGCTAGCCCTACCCTACCGCCAGCATACTCGCCGGTCAGACGGCCGCGATTTGCAGCGATATCCCGCGCCGCGCCGCCGTCGTCAACTACTCCGACAAACCGTCTGTCGATCCGACAGATCGCGCTATACCTCCGTCACCCCTCCTCCGCCCGGCTGCAGGACCCCGCCCTGGTCTATCCGCCTTCATCGTCGACCCCTTCCCCTGAACTAGACTCTGATGGCTCCCGCCGTGCTTGCGGGCCTGGCCGGGCGGCGGCTGGCCCCGCTGGCCTTCACCGGTGCTCGCGGGCTGGCCGCTGCGGCGAGCGGCAGCAGTGAGGCGGCAGACGTGGTGATTGCCGGCGGCGGCATCATGGGCCTCTCGATCGCGTTCCAGCTGCAGCGCCGTGATCCCGGCATGAAGGTTCGCTGCGCCTGCACATGTTCCTTAGCTTTGGCCCGTCGAGTCGATGTCGAGTCGCAGAGATCATATGTATATGCACCCGAGAGTCCGATGCCATATGTGTATGATTGCCGACCCAATCCCCCCCCCCCCCCCCCCCTTTTACCCGGCGCGCTTGCTTTCCGGTGCTTGACGGCTATCGTGACTACCCGCGACAGGTGGTGGTGCTCGAGCAGGCGCCCAGCCTTGGGGCCGGTTCCTCCGGGTACTCCACCGGCTTCCAGCGCGCGTTCTACAGCTTCGACAACACGATGCGGCTGGCGCTGGACGGCATCAACGCGTACAAGAACTGGAAGGAGTTTCTGGGCGACCCGGAGGCGAAGGCGTACTTCACGCAGACCGACGCGCTGTGGATGCTGGGCAAGAGCAAGGCGGACAACGAGACGATGAAGGCGCGGCTGGAAAAGTTCGGCGTGGAGTCGCACGTTCTGGACGAGGTCGGCCTGAAGCAGCGCTACCCGCTCATAAACCCGGAGCCCTTCCCCAAGTTCGACGAGAACTTCGACGTGGTGGAGCAGGACCTGGGCGAGATGTCCGCGCTGCTAGAGATCGGCTGCGGCCACCTGGACTCCTCCTTCTGCCTGGAGGATATCGACCGCGCCGCGCGCCGCGGCGGTGCCGACATCCGCATGAAGCAGAAGGTGGCGTCCTTCATCGAGGAAGGCGGCGCGGTGAAGGGCGTGCGCATGGCAGACGGCAGCGAGATCCATGCGGGCGCCACCGTGAACGCCGCGGGGCCCTGGTTTAACAAGCTCAACGACACCGTCGGCCTCAAGCTGTCCACCACTGCGCTGCCCACGCGCATCCAGGTCAGCCCCGGAACATCCCTCCCGCAATGCCCCGCCGATTACCAGCATCTCAATGCCAGTCCGACATTCAACGTGCTGGACCGCGAGCCCCACTCCTCCCCTCCCTTCTCCCCTCTCTGGTGGCAGAGGCCATTGCAGGTGCCGGCTGCCAAAGCCCATCAGCATGCGCCCGCGCCCGTATGCTGCTGACACCGCTGTGCCCGCGCCCGACCTGCAGGTCGGCCACAAGTACATCCCCGATGACTACTGCGATCTGCCCTTCACCGCCGACACCTGGGGACCTTCCGGTGCAGCTTACCCCCCCCCCCCCCCCCCCCCCCTGACCCTGGCCACCGCTCTCCCTGCTCGCCTGTCCTTGCTTCATGCAGTGGCACAGTCCGAGTCGATGCCCGCTTAAACCCCCCCCCCCCCCCCCTACACACACACACACATCGGTTGTCGCCTCGCTGACACTCGCATCCGTCCTCAATCTGATCCTGTATATCCCACTGTTTGCCAGGTATCTACTTCATGCCGCGCCGCGCCAACAACCAGCTGGTCTTCGGCTCGGTGGACCACCGTTTCGAGTCGGAGGTCGTGGACCCCGATGACTACAACACCAACCTGGACCCCGACTTCAAGCAGGAGTACCTCAACGCGCTGTTTCACCGCCTCCCTGGTAAGCTTGGTTGCCGACCCCCCCCCCCCCCCCCCCACTTCCTCCCTCTCCCCGCCATGTACCCTGTTCCCCAATGGCCATTGATAGCTAGAATGCTGGAGGCCGGCTGTAGCTGCCGCCAACGGAACTGCTTCCGCGAGCTTCAGCCACAGAGAGTTGTCATCGCTGGAACCTGTGGGCATGGGGATCGGCCTTCCGTTGGCCTTCAGGTGCCCGTGAGGGTTCAGCAACTAGTCACTCTGATCCCGTCCAGAGCTTCGTTGCATCCTCCATTGGAGACGAGTGCTAAAGGGGGGGGGCTTCACCCTGCTGGCTGAGGCTGTGGTTGTGCGGGTGGCAGGTCTGGACCCCTCTGGCGAGATCGTGGGCTTCTCCAGCATGTACACCGTGAACCAGGTGAGATCCCCCACACCCCCCCCCCCCCCCCCCCCCCCCGCTGCAGCTTTTGGCATGTGATTTGCAAAGCAGCTTGACAGTCCGATGGTCTGTGCGGCGGTGCATATGTGGGGTTGGCCCGCCGAGCGCTGACTGTGTGCGCTGTGCTCGCGTGACCCGCGCAGGACGACGTGCACCCGATGATCGGCGAGACGCACCTGAAGGGGCTGTGGGCCTGCAACGGTTTCTCCGGCCACGGCTTCAAGCTGGCGCCCGCGGTGGGCTCGCTCGTCGCGCAGCAGATCACGGGCAAGAAGATGGAGGGCATGCTGGGTGAGACGGACATCCCGCTGGACTTCCTGGGCCCGCACCGCAGGCCGCTCATTGAGACGTCCAACTGGGACGAGAAGACCCACTTTGCGTAGGCGATGTGAAGATGGAACTCCGGATTGGCAACCTCATATGACATGCTGCTGGTTTAAGGAGAGGAATGGCGCGAGGAAGGACGGACGTCGGCAATGGCAGATGGTCTCCCCGGTTAGGTCATGCCGGTTGAATGGATCAATCGGGAAAGGGACTTGCCAGTAGCAACCAGCAATCTCTGGCTTAAAGGGGCATGTCCCATGGGAAGGCGCTTGAGATTCACGTTAGAGTAGGCGGCACTGCGGGCGGTGCGGCAGCAAGGGATTCTGCTGATGTGCTCGGCGTGGCTGCAAGGAGAATGATTTAACGAGCAATTTATCTCCCGGTTTGGAAGCGCCCTTGAGCGCTCTGGGGGTGGTTCTGGCAGCAAGGGCCTGCTGAATTACCCGGCAAGGCTGGTTAGATCTGGAACTGGGGCGTAAGGGTCAGCTCCAGGGCATCGTCACTTGGTTGGGGACAGAAGAGAAGGGCGGGGAGCATCATCGAACCAGCAGCAGGGAATTAAAGAGTGTGTATCTGTACTGGCACGGATGGGATGTACTCGCCCAAGCAACCAAGGCATGGTGCTGTCAACCAGTACACGACGTTCCTGACCACTATCTGCGGAGCTGCACCCATGAATCAATATAAAGCAGGGCAGGGCATCCGGTATAAAAGTGTAGCTGCTATGTTGC